>OMOU01065298.1:0-12723 GCA_900312585.1 Malacocephalus occidentalis | reverse complement strand
CATCTACACACCCAGGAAATATCAGGCCAGTGTTTACATGCTTTAATTCAACAATTTAACCCTTGGCATGTGAAATAAAGTCGATGTTGGTTTTAAATGTTTGCATGGGCTGACGTTTGTCAGTGAACTGGAAACTGTCCTATTGCAGGTAGAACTTCTTGAAGCAGCTCTTGAACACAATACTATCGTCTGCTTGAATACGGGCTCAGGGAAGACCTTCATCGCAGTGCTCCTAACTAAAGAGCTCTCCCACCAAATCCGCGGTGACTTCAGAGAACATGCAAAGAGGACTGTCTTCCTGGTGAACACAGGTAACCTTCTGGGCCCCGCTTCATTTCAAAGCTCACGGATATGTTTGCTCATAGTTCTGGGAAAGCCTGCGTTTACCGTTTCCCTTTACCCAACTTAGCCTAACCTGGAGCTAACCTGCTACATGACAGATTCGCTCCGAGTGGTGACTTCTTTCTATCCATGTATACCATTATAGGCTTTATAGTAAACTACAGCTTCACCTTTCTTTAACATTGAATATAGTATTATAATACACAATGGACTTTTTTTGTTTTTTTTTAAGTCTGTCATGAATACAAATTTTTTCAACCCATCTGACCGATGGAACTTGTTCCCCCAGATTACAACAGCTGTTCTGAAACTGAAAACCCAGTCCAGGGGCGCGCTCGTTTGAATCACCAGAATTTTAAGATTAAAGTAGAAATCTTAGCTGTGACTCGAAACTGGGCCACGTAGCAAGTATATCTGTAGCATGCATCTGCTGCTCACAGAAAAAAATGCCTTTTACATTTTTTGCATTTCAGCGTATTACGAATATTCTCAGCGATCGAAATGTAGTGCGGGCCTAAGTGATGCACAGCTGCACTAGCTAACGGCCTCACCGCACTCCCCTTATTCTGTCTGGTGTGTCGTCAGCCTCGTCAGTGGTTCAGCAGGCGGCTGCCGTCAGGACTCACTCTGACCTCCAGGTGGGGGAGTACACCAGCCAGGAGGATGCCAGGGCCCGGACCCACCAACACTGGAGTCAGGAAATTATGGACAATCAGGTGTGTCTCTGGAAGGACCACCACCGCCCTGACCCCTGACGTTGTGGTCAGGGTGTCGAAGACCAGGCCCACTGCATTTTTGTTGTTGAAGCCTCTGAAAAACACTGGCTGCTAATTAATCATCAGCTAATTTGTAGTTTTTATTTGGGTGGTCTTGGGCCAAAAACGGGAGGCCTTCACCACAGCAACGGCAAGGTGCAATGCAAAAGCAGCAGAACACTTGGTTCACATTGATGATAATAATGACCAAATATGAAAAAGTTACAAAGCATTCGGTGTGATCAGTGTCCAAGTCTGCAATTTTTTGCTAGTTTTTCTTCCAGTAATGTCCTTAAGTCCGTGTTTATGAGCGCCGCCTGGTGTCTTGTGTTGTCCAGGTGCTGGTCATGACGTGCCACATATTCCTGCATGTCCTGAAGAACGGGATCTTGCCACTGTCTAAAATCAACCTGGTGGTGTTTGACGAGTGTCACCTGGCCATCACAGACCACCCCTACCGGGAGATAATGAAGGTGAGAGCACTGCTGCCTGCCTGCCTGCCTGTCACCGCTGCTGCCTGCCGGGCTGTCACCACCAGCCACTGTGGAGTTCCATACCAGCTCTGGAACTAATGCTCACAGCTGCATTACATGAAGCCGCCGTTCTGTCTAAAGAATGATCCATTATGTTCCCGTTGTTCTCTAATGTCGTACGACTAATTCCCCTAGACGTCTTTCAGTGTTGTTTTTTTGTAATGTATGCAACTTAAAGGTCCGCTTGTATGCAAGAATCATGAATTCCTTCAGGGGCTACATGTAGAATTTGACATGCACAAATCACTTTAATTTGCCTGCATCTGAAAAAGGTTGTAATGGAACTTAAAAATGACTCCTCAACTCTCGCCAACAGCCTGTGGGATCATTTCTATTTTATTTGAACCCGGTCGGTTTGGCCGGGAAGAAGGAAGTGGCGCATACGCGTGAATAATTATAGATTTACAGTAGTATATTTTTTAGGGCTTTTGTGCCTGTATGGACAGGGCAGTGAAAGAGAGACAGGGAATTGGGTTATAGAAAAGAGGGAAAGACATGTAGCAGAGGACCGTGGGCAGGGATCGAACCCAGGTCACTACGAGGCGTATTGCCTACATGGGTAGCGCCTCCCCTTTCATAGCTTTGTAACGTGTGCAGCATTGACTGATTAGCTTCTGATCGTTATCGTCTCCACCCACGGAGCTCCCACTCCAGTGCTCTGAATGCAGGAGCTCCAGCAGGCTACAGATCACTTACCGGCCAAAGGGGTCAGTAATGAGAAGGAATTCCCGGTCTTTCCATACTGTGTACTACATTTACATTGAAGGCATTTAGTTCCTTATTTTGTGTGTCACGGATCAAATTTGTATTCCCATTGGAACAGGAGGAATGAGTATTCAGTGTTTCTCTGGCCCTGTCCCCTCAGCTGTTTGAGGGCTGTCCCGGGGGCCCTCGCGTCCTGGGCCTCACCGCCTCCATTCTGAACGGGAAGTGTGACCCGTCCGAGCTGGAGCGCAAGATCCTCAACCTGGAGCACATCCTGAGGAGCAGTGCAGAGACCGCCACGGACCTCGTAGTGCTGGACAGGTAGGGCCGCCACGTGGTCTCCTCGACATGAAGGGATATCCCCGCTTCCATCATGAATGAAACATTTCCGAGTAAGCTAGGGAAGGATTATGTGGGAACGGCGTGCGATCCTTCAGGATTTGCTCGGCTTGTACCAACCGGTGGTGTTCTGTCGTCGGGGTAGGATTGTGCTGCGGTGCGTTTTCTGATCACGGCTTTCACGAGGAACCGGCAAGCTCCTACTACAGAGGCGATTTGTTTCTGTACGGCTTGTGTTTTATTTCTGAAGAAGCATGAACACGTGGATTTACTGCTCTCTGGTAACACAGCCTTTTAAATCCTACTTTAAGTCTGTAGGCTCAACATGGCGGTGGTGTGGGCTGGCAAAGAATAGAATTTCTCTGGAGATATGAATGGCGGAAGCACACCCTCATGCACTCAACTTCCTTGATAGAAATGAATAGACTTGTTTTAGTACACCTACAACTGCTGATTTCCTCAGCAGAGCTTCACCGCCAGGTCTAATGTCTGCCTGACTGCTAAGGCTCGTCTCCACCCGTCCGTCCCCTGTTCCAGATATGCCTCTCAGCCCAGAGAGGTGATCCTGGACTGTGGCCCTTACCTCGACAAGAGTGGCCTCTTGGCGCGCCTGCAGTCTGAGCTCGAGCAAGCGCTTCATTTCCTCGACGACTGCAACGTACCCTCGGCCCGTGAAGACCGGGACCCCACCTTCATTTCCAAACAGGTAGAACCTCCACTTCTAAATGATTTTCTTTAGCTTTAAAGGGGCCCGACTAAAGCTGCTTCTAAATTGTCATGTGACTTAAATGATCATTGTGACGAAGTGGATTCACAAGTGGGAGTGGGACTACATCAGTTTACCAGTTGGCACAGTCCAGTCACAGTCTAGTGGAACCTCCCATTTGTGATGTCACTTCGTCGCAATAAGCATTTTGAAACTGCTTGTAATGGCTAATCAGACTCATTGGGTCCCTTTAAACTTGACTTATCGACGTTTTCCCGTTAGAAAACGTCCAGTGGCTTGAGTTGTAGCAGCTATATCATTTTCAGACAACAGTTACTGTCAATTTACTGTCGGTTTCTGAATTACTTAATACGCAAACCAAGGCCACTGGATTCCAGCCAGGTACCAGTGGAATGTTTTAACAACCTCATTAAAATGACTTTTCTTTATGACTTGAACGACGTACTTTTATGAAAGTCTGAGGAGCTCGCCTCAGATATGACATCACATCCTGTGTTACGAAGCGTATCGGTGAAATGTTCCCGCGGTGGGGCAACATTGGGCCAGAATGAAACTATTTATAGGGAAAGATGCCAGGGATGGATTGACTCATTTCTACACTCTTGTGAAATGCTCTACTTCAGGTGTTTTTAATGGCGTAAATAGCCGCAGTATAAAAGTTTCCCCGGCGCGTTAGTGTACGGTGCCTCACCCTGCCCCGCCGAATGTCCCCCTCGCCCGCCCCGCAGATCCTGGGTGACTGCCTGGCGGTGCTGCTGGTGCTGGGGCCCTGGTGCGCGGACAAGGTGGCGGGCATCATGGTGCGCGAGCTGCAGAAGTACGTCAAGCACGAGCCGGACGAGCTGCGGCGCAAGCTGCTGCTGCTGACCGACACGGCGCTGCGCAAGGTGCACGCGCTCTGCGAGGAGCACTTCTCGCCCGCCTCGCTGGACCTGCGCTTCGTCACGCCCAAGGTGCTGCGGCTGCTGGAGGTGCTGCACGAGTACAAGCCCTTCGAGCGGCAGCAGTTTGAGAGCGTGGAGTGGTACAACAACCGCAACCAGGACAACTACGTATCGTGGAGCGACTCGGAGGAGGAGGACGAGGACGAGGAGGAGGAGGACGGCGGCGAGGCGGAGGCCAAGGAGCGGCCCGAGGCCAGCTTCCCCTCGCCCTTCACCAACATCCTGTGCGGCATCGTCTTCGTGGAGCGCCGCTACACCGCCGTCGTGCTCAACCGGTAGGGGGTAGCCGCCGCCCACTTTGGGCTGTTGCGATGACGATGTGTAAAATGTCGCTTTGTGCAATTTTCTGCCTTGTGAAACATCTCGTCATGTGTGACATCCCCACCCCCCAACAAGACCTTGTATTTCCCAATACACTCATCTAATTTTCCCCCATCTCACCCCAGTATGAAACGACTCGTCCTGAATAGCCCTCTCTGTATTCGCACAACTGTCTTTTAAGTTTTACCATTTGTCCTCTAACTCTCTCTCACTCTTACTCTTCTTTTTTTTTGTCATCCCTTTCTGTCATCAGCCTCATCAAAGAGGCTGGTAAGCAAGACCCAGAGCTGGCGTACATCAGCAGCAACTTCATCACAGGCCACAGCATCGGCAAGAACCAGCCACGCAGCAAGCAGATGGAGGTGGAGTTCAGGAAACAGGAGGAGGTACACTCACTCACTCACTCACTCTCTCTCACTCTCTTGTTTTCCCTTGAGCACAGCCGGAATTCATTCCAAATAAATGATATCAAGTCTCAGAAAATGTCCCCAGAAGTAAACATTTCCCCAGGGAAGGATACTGGCAGTTCTTCTCCTTAATGGGCAACACACAGAGCTGGTCTACCGCTTGGCCGCCACTTCACAAAACCTCTGTGGCCTTCCTGCAGGTTCTTCGTAAATTCCGGGCCCATGAAACGAACCTGCTCATCGCCACCAGCATCGTGGAGGAGGGCGTGGACATCCCCAAGTGCAACCTGGTGGTGCGCTTCGACCTGCCCATGGAGTACAGGTCCTACGTGCAGTCCAAGGGCCGGGCCCGGGCCCCCGTCTCCAACTACATCATGCTGGCCGACAGCGAGCGCTCCAAAACCTTCCAGGAGGACCTCAAGACCTACAAGGCCATAGAGAAGGTACTCCTCTTGTTGATCACCTGTGCTTGTGTTCTGGTTGGCTTGCATGTGTTTCCAGTGGTGTCAAGCATATTGCGTGAACCTCGTCCTTCTGCCATTTTGACATGAAATCATCCGTGTAACTAAAGTCCTCGGCCAAATTGTCTGGTGTAAGCCGTAGTTGGGCCCCTGCTTGTGCTACAGAACCACTTTGTTATTCATTTACATAATGACTGGTGAAGCAAATTCATATTTTAACATAAGCTGTACCTGTTCTTAATACCAACCTGGGAATTGGGGTCATCAACGTAGGGTACAAGTGTCCTCTCTGGCCCTTCTGGAGAAGCGATATGTATTGGCTGCTGAACGTCAAGCATCACGGTGTTCCCCTGTGCCTCGCAAACCCAGATCCTGAGGAATAAGTGCTCAAAGTCAGCAGAGCTGATGGAGTTTGAGGTGGAGCAGGTGCTGGATGACGACGACGTCCTCCCGCCCTACGTGCTGCGCTCAGAAGATGGGGGCCCCAGGGTCACCATCAACACGGCCATCGGACACATCAACAGGTAAGCTCTCCTTCAGGTGTCCTCCTGGGTCAGCTGCACTTCAAGATGGCCGCTATATGTAAGAATCAGGAGTTCCTTCTCCTTACTGACCCTTTTGGCAGTCTGCTGGAGCTCAGTGTGTTCAGAGCACTGGATTGCGAGCTCCATGGGTTGAGACAATGACAATCCTAAACCAATGTTGGTTCGAGAGAGATAGAATTAAAACTTTTCAATTAAAAATGTCATTAAAAGTTAGGAAAGAACAGACATTTTTGTCATTATACACACTTGCCATTTCCTTCCCATTTCCCTGCAAATCCAACCCGAACAAATAAAACAGAAATCACCCCACAGACTGTTCTACGCAACAAAGAGTCGGCGAAGGTCTCATTTTTAAGTTCAATCACCACCTGTTCATATACTGCCAATGTAAAACGATGTGTACATCGACAATGTACTCCCTGAAGAAACTCATGTTCCTACTCATTTAAATGGCGGTCCTCCATTTAATTTGCACCCGTGCCCTTGCCCTACTGTTTGGACACTTCATTTGTTTCCCTCTCTCCGTCTCCTAGGTACTGCGCACGTCTTCCCAGTGACCCGTTCACCCATTTAGCCCCCAAATGTAAGAACTACGAGGTGAAAGATGGTCGCCACCAGTCCACACTCTTCTTGCCCATCAACTCCCCACTGCGGGCTCCTGTCAAGGTAAGGACTCACGGCCTTGAGCCCCAACATACCCCTAAGATAAGGTGGTACTTTATTAAAGTACTATTATTATGATCATTGCCGGGAGCCGACCTTAAGGCATGCGTTGTGTGTTCCCAGGGGCCGGTCATGAGCTGTGCCAGGCTGGCAGAGAAAGCTGTTGCGCTGCTGTGTTGCGAGAAGCTCCATAAAATCGGTAAAGCCTGCATGATTTTGGATTGGATATTTAAAGAGATATTCCATTCATGGATATTTAAAGGTGACGTCTTTTTAATGGAGATGAATATATATTAATGTAGATGAAACATGACTAATTGTACATTGTACATTACTAAATGCCATGTATGAAGCGGTGCCTCTTCTCCGGTCTCAGGGGAGCTGGACGACCACCTGATGCCGGTGGGGAAGGAGACGGTCAAGTATGAAGAGGAGTTGGACCTCCACGGCGAGGAGGAGACCAGTGTCCCGGGCCGGCCCGGCTCCACCAAGCGCAGACAGTGCTACCCCAAAGCCGTAAGGCCCTCCCCGTGCATCATCTGCATACTAGGACTCCTCTCTTACCCTTTAACTGACCCTTAATCTTGCTGTTTATCTGTTAGGGGTTCACCGAGCAATTATGAGTGCTTGAATCTAGATTCACGTATTACTGTACGGTCAGTGATCTATGTTTTTAATAATCTTATAATATATCATTAGGGTTAAAACCCCGGAGGGGTAGAAACCTCTTGTTTTCCTATCCTATTCTTTCCTGTTTCATGCCGTGTCGCAAATTCCTGTGAGCCATGAAACTTAATAGCTGGAAATGATGTGCAAATGCGTCCCAAGAAACATGAGCCCAATCGGCCAGATGGTGGCGCTGTAATTAAGGCCCAAAAGGACACACCCCTTATACAGTGATTCCGATTGACTTGGAATTTGACAGTCCGGCTTTTCAAAATATTGACCAATTCAAAAGGGTGTGGCTTAGCTCATAAATTGACTGAAGTCAACAACGGGTAGGCCAATCATCACAAAACCTGCAGGACATGCTCACATTAGTATCTGGAACATTCCTTGTGTTTAAGTGAAATCGACCACTAGTGGGCACAACAAATGCCCCAAAATGGGCGTGGCATAACACAAATCAGACTATAAATCAAAGATTGTTGGTCCAATCTTTACAAAACGAGCAGGATATGATTCATGACAATGTTCAACCATGTGCGTAAAAGTATCGCTCAATAGGGGGTGCCACCAGTTTCAAACATGTGCATGGGCCTGGTGCAAATTGAGTTTGTCCAATCGTCACAAAACGTGGTGTTGAACTTATCTTAAAATGGCCAATAAGAGGCACCACAAATGTTTTCCATATGGGCCTACAGTATAGTATTTTTCTGAAGCTTTTATTTTTAAACTCAAGTTTATTGTGTGTCTGTCGTGGTGGCCTGGCTTAATATATAGTCGTAAAATATAAGTGCATATTTTGATTGGAATGTACCTTTTGTCACTGCATGCAATTTGCAGTAACAAAATGGTCTGAACCCAGGAATAAAAGTCTGACCATGAAAGGGATCATTCGACTTTGATAGATTGACGCTAACCCCGCTAACCACGCTTCTCCGCCCTGCCAGATCCCCGAGTGTCTGCAGGACAGCTATGCCCTGGCGGAGCAGTCCTACTACCTGTACGTCATCGGCATGGTGCTGACCACGCCGCTGCCCGACGAGCTCAACTTCCGCCGCAGGAAGCTGTACCCGCCCGAGGACACCACGCGCTGCTTTGGCTTCCTCACCGCCAAGCCCATACCCCGGGTACGCAGCTCCTGCCGCCACGGCAACCCAGAGGGAGCTTATTCTGTGTTTTGCGACGTCAATAACGGCATTATGTCTGTACAATAGACGTGTTGCCGGCTGGCGGGCAGTGTTCAACAATACTTTCAGAAGTTTGACTGTACCACAGTGGAAACATCTACTGGCCGAGCAATTGATTTAATATGTAACACTGAATGTGTTCACCTGCCAAACGGTCAAATCTATCTTCCATTGGCTGAACACTATAACTTGCGGCCATTTTGCTTGGCTGTGAGATGCCTTCCAATTGGGCCTGAATAATTAATGGAAATATGATTGTAATTAACTTATGTTAATAGCATATGTTTATGCTAAAATGATCATTCCCACTAATGGGGAATCATGCCTCAATCGCAGTAGTTCACAATAGTAGCCTCCCTATGTGTCAGGAATGGAACCTGTATTACTCCCCCCGCCCAGATCCCCCATTTCCCGGTGTACACGCGCTCGGGGGAGGTGACCATCTCCATCGAGCTGCAGAAGTCGGGCTTCAAGCTGACGCAGCCTCAGCTGGAGCTCACCACACGGCTGCACCAGTACGTCTTCTCCCACATCCTGCGGCTGGAGAAGCCCGCCCTGGAGTTCAAGCCCACGCTGGCCGACTCGGCCTACTGTGTGCTGCCACTCAACACGGGTGAGGGGGGGGGTGGGCACACTGACCCAGCAGGCTCTGGTTGGGATGGAGGACTGCGGCCGCGTGGCCGTGTGTCCTCCGTCCCGACATGGCTCATTTAATATCTCTGTAGCAACGTCACGGTACAGTACACTTTATGGCATGTCATGAAATACACAGATTATTTATAATAACCACACGGTAAAGCTTATTTCTGTGTACTCCAGTGTGAATGATATACTTGACAAATGAAAAATATATTGAGTATTTTCTAATTTTACTTGGAATCTTTGTGCAAATAACAGAGCAGTCTGGTAAATTCAGGGAATGACAAATCGCTTTACTGTAATTCAGCTTTTAAAACCAGGTTAAAAAAAACAACACATATTGCAATATACAAAACCTATGTATTGCCCAGCCCTATCGGGAAGAGAAGAATAAGTCCTGTTTTTCTTCTGATCGTTTCTATTTTTTTTGCCTCCTCGTCCCAGTCGGGGACTCGGACGCGCTGGACCTGGACTTTGAGTTCATGGAGGACATCGAGAAGTCTGAGGCCCGCGTGGGCATTCCCACCACCCAGTACACCAAGCAGAACCCCTTCACCTTCAAGCTGGAGGACTACCAGGACGCCGTCATCATCCCACGGTAGGCTCTCCACGCCGACACTCCTGGGCCTGGCCTGGTATCGCCACGCTTGTCCACATCCAGAGTTTTTATGTTCATCCAGACGTTTGCACTCTATAGAGCTACAAATTCAGTGTTTTATTGTCTCATGTACATCACATCACAGGGCCATTTTGAACAGTGAAACTGGCAGGTGACATGGCAACTTTCACTTGTAAGCCTATATAGATGTATGACATGAATTAGCCATGAGGTAACATGTAGCCATGTGGGCTCTCCTCCCCAGCTATCGTAACTTCGACCAGCCACACCGCTTCTACGTGGCCGATGTGTACACGGACCTGACGCCCTTAAGCAAGTTCCCGTCGCCGGAGTACGAGACGTTCGCCGAGTACTACAAGACCAAGTACAACCTGGACCTGTCCAACCTCAACCAGCCGCTGCTGGACGTGGACCACACCTCCTCCCGGTGAGCCACCGAAGTGCGGTGTCCAGATATTTGGCTGAGCGATTCTTGAGGAAGCCGCACGCATACGAGCAGGGGCCTGCTTGGAACGGCCACTTTCAAAACAGGCACATGACTAGTTTAATTAGCACCGCATTTGTGGATTATTGTCAGTTGTGATGCGTGTCGTTTCTGGTCTATCATTAGCAATAGCATAACAGTTTGTTCCGTCTAGTTCTGTATTCTTATTGCGGTTAGGGTTAGCCTGGTTAACTGTGAACTTGTGTGTTTGTGGTGTCTTCAGGTTGAACCTGTTGACCCCGCGCCACCTGAACCAGAAGGGAAAAGCGCTGCCACTCAGCAGTGCAGAGAAGAGGAAAGCCAAGTGGGAGAGTCTGCAGAACAAGCAGGTGAGGCCTCCATGTCACACCCACTGCGAGTGCTTCTCATATGTGCCTTGGCAACGCCTCGAGGTTGGCCAATGCATCGACAGGTACCTCCTGTATGTTCTATGCAGGTTTGAGCTGAATGTGCTTGTTGAGATGTAAAGAATGAAGTGCTATCTTTTACTTAAGCGCAGCGTTTCTGTCAATCTATTCCTCTTGATCGGCACAGGAGAGGTAACCTGATGTGCCAGATGGTTTGTGTCACAGAACCATGTTTGGAAACGGGCTGGCACTTTCCCAAAATACTTGCCACGTGATTGGATGTACCATCTGTCTATCACAGGCTAATTCAACCAATCAGATCAACGAACCATACAACTTGGTAGACACTTGCTGAAGAGGAAAGCCACACGGGGCCAATTCAGATGGGTCACTTTTTGCACTCTGTGTTGTTGCACTTACTGCAGATCCTGGTTCCGGAGCTGTGCGCCATCCACCCCATCCCCGCCTCTTTGTGGAGGAAGGCGGTGTGCCTACCCAGCATCCTCTACCGCCTCCACTGCCTGCTCACAGCCGAGGAGCTGAGGGCCCAGACAGCCAGCGACGCAGGAGTGGGAACCCAAACCCTGCCTCCCGATTTCAGGTTGGGCTTGCACAGCTGATGGACATGTATTCATGTCTGTGCAGCTTAGCTTACGCACATTAGGTTCAAACCCAGCGGGGACCTTTCTGTGCAGAAGTCCGTATGTTCTCCCCCTGTGTTGACGTGGATATTGGCCGTTTTCCTCCGAGGTGAGGCATATGCCAATTGGCGATCGAATCGTGTCAGATAAGTAAGGGTTTGTCGAGTAGGTGTGCGTCACACGGTAAAGAAGTGCAGTAAAGCCGTGTAACGATTATCCTGCTTACACGATTGTCAACAATCACCAACGTTGGTGATTGTTGGTTTTGCGCTCAAAACCAAAAGGTTACAAAGCAAGAGCTTACTGTTGTCATGACAAGGAATAATCGCAGTATAAAAACCAGAACGTGCTATAATTAACATGATACCACGTTCCAGGTGAATACTCTTTTCTGATTAGTTAGCAGGTGTGCATTAATACCGTGTAACGCACATATAGTTCAGCTCAAGTTGAATCACTTCTACATTCATCCGCTACCCCACTTGTAACCATAAAGAGCATAGCAACATTAAAGATCATAGCTGTTATCAACTGCGGCAAGCACAGCTGGGTTAACTGGACGAACTAGCGACTGAGAAGAATGGGCAGCAGCAGTGGAGAACGTCCCATGGTTCATGCCGATGGAACGCGTCTCCCCTCCACGTTGTGCGTTAATAACCTTTGATTATCCCTTATATGGAACATTATGGTTTCATATTGTCACACCAAGCAAAGAGACCTTTAACAGATATAGAATATGAATATATATTATTCAACTGTATTTCTTGCAGCAGGCTTAAAGGCTTGGATATTTCAAAGCTCCATTAGATGCTGAGACCAACCCAAGATGATTATTCAAAATCTTTAATCCAAAGTGAATTCTAATGTAAATACTCATTTTAAAACACCCTAAAAGGAGAATACATTGATAAGCAAATATATGAAGTACTACTTCTACAAATGTTCTTATGGTATTGTTATTGTTATTTGGCATTGGAGTACAACCCATACAATTCTAAAATATGTGCCCACTGCACCCAGAGATGGGTCAACTCTGCTCATTGGGTTTACAAAATGTGCAGAATAAATAACAACATTACAATAAAAGAATTGCATTTTAATTCAGAGGTCACATTTCATTTCCTAGTATGTGTGGAATCTTAACCTTAATGCACGTATACTTAATGAATACGTCATGTGTCACTATCCTTGACGCCGCGCAGACTGTCAAGACATGTTTATTTACAATATGACTCGACCGCAGGTATCCGAACCTGGACTTCGGCTGGAAGAGGTCCATCGACAGCAAGGCCTTCATCTCCTGTCCCGAGTCATGCGGTGAGAGTCCCTGCCTGCATCAGCCCGGCGCAGAGGAGGACGACCAGCCTGGAGACCACGCCCAGCCGCCCTGCAGCCCTA
>OMOU01065294.1:0-11570 GCA_900312585.1 Malacocephalus occidentalis | reverse complement strand
GATATGCCTGTTGGCAATTCATTAAAAAGTTAACTGGAAGCACGGCAGGACCACTCGGGAGCCCTGTTAAAAAACATGCAAAGATGCATCTTTGTACAATAATGGGTCAGTTGATGGGAGTAAAGTTACAGTGGAGAAAAATGTTTTACTACAACAATATGAAGTAGAAGTTAACACATCCTAACGCCACCTGCATAGCTACATCTATCAATTTCAATCTAAGAATGTTCTTCTACATACTGTAGGCTATATATCATATTATGTAAATTATAGCTTTACTAATAAAAACTGAAAAAAGAAACGGACCGACCACTGTCGTGACACACCCTGTTATTGTCCAGGGTTTTGGAGACAGAGAGGAGTGAAGTTTCAGACCTAGAATTTCAAACCACAATCATTTCACTGTCCTTTGTGACTTTGTGTGTGTGGGGGCGTCCCTGGCGATTTATAAAGAGAAATAAAACACTGTGGTGCCCAAGACTGCGGTGTTTGGCGCAATTTAGGGGTAGAGTTGTACGGACACGCTGGAGAAAATTATATTTAAAACCCACACCCTGCTAACCAGTGTGTACTTACACACACACACACACACACAGTTCAGCAAGGCATTGGACAAAACTTAAGAAAGGAATTGAGGACAGAAGAGTTTAGAGAGCTGATGAGGAGAAAATCTACGAGTGACAAACTTTACAAAAAAAAAAAAGAGAGAGAGAATGAGGTGATAACAGATGCTAGCTGGAATGAAAGAAAAAGAGGCAGAAAGGAAAAGGAAGAAAGAAAAAGAGAGAGGGTACTAAAAATAAACTGTACATGAAAGCGGCAATTTTAGCCATGCTTCGGTGCGTGGCTGCTGCTGTGGATTTGGCGTAATAAGCCCTCTTGTCTGCGATGATTGCTACCTTCTTTAGGCCTCAAAGGGCTGCGTGGAGCGAACTCAAGCCAGCGTGGACTCAGAGGCACGCGGGCTGACTAGCTATATGGTTGCTAGCTGCAGCGTCGGGGTTGCGTCAGGTTTTTAAATGCCAAGCGATGCTGTCCTGGAGCCCAGAATTAAACTCTGGAGTCTCCATGCTCGGTTCCATGTGCACGAGAACCATCTCTCTCTCGCCTTTCTGGAAGGCGAGTTTCTGGAAGTGTCATTGGACTCAGCTTGCTTCGGTTAGCTCCAGATGATTCTTTTCCCATGGGGGAAAAACGCACTTTTCTCTCCTTCCTTCCTTCCTTGCTTTGCTTGACTCCACAGTGGAATTTTTCTGCAAATTTTACCCACAACGTCAAGAAGGAAATGTTCCTCGCATATTTGCAAATGGCCTGTTTGTACAGGATTCACGCCAATGTGGCCGTGCATGCTTCTTAGATCCAGGTCAAGGAAACTATTGACATTTCTCAAAACTGAATTTTGATTTGTCTTTAAAAACAAAAAAAGGAGAAAGCTTTAACAAAAATTCCCCGTCATTTGCTACGCCCCTTGTGAAGGCCTGACTTCACCAGCTGAGTAGAAATGAGGTCCCGAGGGTGTGTAAGTGTGTGTGTTTGTGTGAATGCGTGCGCAAGCCCAATAACCTGAAGATCCGGCCCTGCGCCTCAAGAATGGTGACACAGCGTTTGTGCTGTGCATAGTAGAAATACTTGCTCGCCCTCATGACTATTTGCGTGCAAATGTTAAAATAATGACACGTGTATTGTTAGGCAGCAGCGCATTACCATTGTGACGCAGTTGTGTGTGAGCGGAAGTGTATGCATTCACATGTGTGTGTGTATGTATGCATGTGGCATCATATCGTAGTGGCCAAGTAACAAAGAGATAAGGAGATACACACACAGAGAGAGAGAGAGAGAGAGAGAGAGAGAGAGAAAGAGAGAGAGAGAGGTTAGTGTTAGTGAGCAGGATGAGATCAGAGAACAGGCACTGGTCTGAGAACATGGAGTAAAAGCTGTGTTTACCTAGCCTGTGTGTGCGTGTGTGTATGTATGTGTGTTCTGACAGCATTGGCAAGTCAACCACACACACACACACAGAGGAACCACAAGGTCACTTTGTCTGACGGGCATGTCGAGGTGATCTGGTCACCCATCCTTATTGGACCTACCATTGACATACGCTGCTCACTCAGGCTCTTCCTGCAATAAACTGCAGTACAAAATAACAATTCATGATGTATGATTCATAAGCCTTTGAGAGCTGAACTGCAAGTTCCACAATGATTTAAAAAATTAATGCGGATAAAAAAAGTTGATGATATTTGAAGCAAAGAATGAAAAAAAAAAGAAAAAACTTGCATCTTCAAATAGTTTTTATCAGTAATTGATTTTTGGTCAAATACGAGAAATCATTTTACAAAAAATGTGTGTGGGCTATACAGGCTAATATGTGAACGTCCAAATGCATGCCTACCTGTGTTACTCACACAATATCAGTATAGGTCACCGAAGACCAGCCACTCACACTGCAAATATCAGACTGACAAGTTAAACAGACTGTATTCTACAAGCGAGGCTCAAAGCAAACAAGCAAACTATGTTTTATATTATTAACCACGGCATTTCCGAGAAGTTCTGGAGGCTGAGGCAAAATGCAAATCCCCTCTCTCACTTTCATTCCCCCAGATGTGTGTGCGCGCGTGCGTGCGTGTACGTAGTACGAATGAGGGAAACACCATATGCTAAACGGTGAGCGTGTGTGTGTGTGTGTTTGTGCGAATATCATTTCCTTCTCTTCAAGGGAGTTCAAGGGAGTTCAGCGTCGAAGGTTATGTGACTGTCACACAAGGCTTTTGAATTATTGAGGTGTGGCAGACAATGGCACATACACACACACACATATGCACAGACATACGCAAATTAACATTCTCGATTCATTAACACAAATGCAAAAAGGCCGGCATCTGGCGGGTGATCACACATCTGATGAGATGGATTCTCTTGTAAGTAGTCTCAATGACTCGTTGACTCCGGCAGGGAGGAGGACGCTTGTAAACAACAGATAAGCTACAAGTGTGTCAAGATAAAAACGAAATGTCTCCGCCACAGGTAGCGCCGCCCGTTAAAAACTCTCTCATGGCAATTCTAAAAACCCCAACCATGAACACACTGCCTCTATCTTATCAAGTCACATTCATACGAGTTTGCGTGCCTATTAGCTTATCGAGCGGGGGTTAATTGCAACCACACACGCCAAACCGCGAACACCCTTGATAACGGGCCTTTGAAAGAGTAATTCCTCGGATGCTATATTTGCTAGCTATTTGCTATCAATGTAAAATAACTTGGGAAAAGTGGGACATTGAATTGATAAGAAGGGATTTAATGAGGTGGGCATGTAACCTACATATGCTAATCTAATTATGGGCACTAGATGGGGGAGGAGGCGAGAGAGAGAGAGAGAGAGAGAGAGAGAGAGTGAGAGAGAGAGAGAGAGACCATCTCTAAATGAGGAAACCAGGGTTGGTGGTGTTAAAGCAACACACACATACACACTCTCAAAGTTGACATTGTTGTCAGGAATGCCATGTCAAGAACACCAGGAGGGAAAGTGATTCTGTGCCCCTGTGTGTGTGTGTGTGTGTGGAATGAGGAGGGGTGGGGAGAGGGGGTAGGAACGGCCAAGAGAAACACAGACAAAGACGTCCCTCTGTACTCTTGCCATCAGAGAATATTCACCTTTCTTTCTGCAACTGCAACTCAACACAAACTCTATCTACCTCTCTCCCTCTCTCTTGCATAGGCACACACACACATATGAAAAGCTCCACTATGATAGCCTAAATATAGAGTTCACTACGCTAACAGGTATATATTATAGGGCCCATTCATAACACTGCCGGCCTGCTTGCCTGCCTTCTCTACAGACCAGTCAAACAGTAGCCTCATAGTGTGGTGAAAAAGTGAGCCGATCCTTTGGAACGGAGGGTAACCGAATCGCGCTACAGCGCCACCACAGTGCAAACTCATTGAACTTTCTTTCAAATCCATAGTAAGCGGTTTATCGGACGCATTGTAGTGTATATAAGATTCAAGATTCAAGAACATTAATCGTCACATACACATAGGTGATGCCACCACTTTTCCAAGTGGAATGTGCAACACAACAAATACAAATAACCAAAGAATCAGATATCCACACTATTTACAGTCTTTACAGCAAAAGGAGCAGGTTTTTTTTGGTTTTGCTTTGTGAAATATGAGCAAATCGGCAAATAAGCAGCAAAAGGCATATACACAAGTAGGCATATCAAATATAATGTTGCCACTGTTATGCGTATTGCATGTATTTCCCCCTAGTCACTGTGGACGTAAATGAGGCGAAAGAATTTGTACTGGATGGATACACAACGATAAAGTGTTATGACTTGAATGATTACTGGATGCTGAAGTGTCAATGAGCCAAGTGTTTGACACAACAGAAGAACATAAAGTGGACCTGACAGCTTAAAAAATCTGCACTGTTACTCTGTACACTACTGCCATTTGTTATGAATAATGACCATGATTTTTAATCGCCCATTTTCCATGAACCGTGAGAAATAGTAGCAAGTCGGTTAATGAATGTATGCATGGGTGGATGGGTTGTATTATACATGCAAAGTAGAAATAGTAAATAGGCAAATAAACAGCAAAAGGTATAGGATAAGGGCAAATGTTGTGGCAAACTGTCATATTATTAATATCCTGGGTATAACCGAGCGACACTTGGTTTTAACCATTCTCTGCATTTTTATTTACATCAAATTGTATTCATATCTCAGAGTCCCCAACTCTCCACCTGACCCGTGAACCTGGGTTCAAAGTCAATGCCGTGGACTTCAGAAAAGTGTTGACACGGGCAAAAACAAAAGTCATGTGTGGGTGGGTGGAGGCACTCTGAGATGGATGTAAAATGGCCCCCCCGGGGTTGAGGGGGGTGAGGGGGAGGTGGTGGTGGTGGGGCAGTGGTGTTTCATGTGGCTGGTACTCGTGCTACTTGTTGCCGCATGCATAAGCTTTAGTGAATCCACATGCACACACACACACACACACCATATCACCTGCCTGCCTGCAGCCCTAACCTGGATCATGCCAAATACCACATTAACAGTGTGTGTGTGTGTGTGTGTGTGTGTGTCTGTCGGTCTCAGCAGACACAGTAGGACAAGAGGTGTCTGATTTCAATCCTGCAGACCAGCTGGGTCCCCACCCTCACCCCCAGTAAACTCAATCTCTCCTCATGCACACACACGCACACATAGACAGCTTTTAGCCCAAAGGAGCTCCTATCCAGAAAACCATATGGGTGAGACGCATACCATTGTTTAGTTACATAACCAGAGCGCGTGAGGGTTAAGGAGAAACTGTGTGTGTGTGTGTCCGTGCATGAGAGCGATAGCGAGACAGTGCGTGTGCGCGTGCGTGCGCTGCCTGTGGCTGCAATGAAATGCAAGCTTTCTGGAAGTTTGATACGGAGTAATCCTGTCATCTGCATAAAGTGAAATGGTCATGCATTATAGATGGAAACACGTTTCGACCTATGTGTATGTATACAAGTGTAGAAATATTGGGACTTGGGGAGACTTGGTTTTTGAAGAGAATTGGTTTTTGAAGAAAACTGTCAAATCTTGCTCTTACTTTTGTCCTATAGGTCCACAGGTATTTTCCGCAAATCGGTAACAAGCATTATATGAAAAGCAGCCCTTTGAAGGCTCATTAGCTAGAAGTGTTGCTTTAATGACGATGAAGCCGCATTAAATAGGACAGACACCGGAGGAAACTTTTCTTTCATAAGTGTTACACACGGAGAAGAAATAATAATCGCGTCAACACAAATAATTCTCCAAAAGGTACAAAACAATCATACATTATCCCAATCGCCACAGTAAAACAATCGCCGATATTATTAAATATCTCCTCATGGGCGGTTCTAGGGGGGGGGCAACAGAGGCCAGTGCCCCCCTGTAACACTGGACCCCCCTATGGCCCCCTATGTGTCCACAATAATGAGTTAGGAATGCGTTTTGTTTTGATGATTGTAATTTCATTAAACGACAGTTCATTCATGTAAACTGTAGGTTCCTGAAACAAATATATGGGGTTTTCTGTGCGCTAAAACTTAACTAAATATGTTGAAAGGTTAAACACTGTATTTGACTATTTTGAATGTGAATGTGTGTTTGAATGTGTCCTTCTGACAAGACAGCTGGGCCCAGCCTGCCCCCTCCCCAGTAAAAATGGGTCTAGAACCGCCTCTGCATCCTGGACCCCAAGGCTCGACCAGACAGCGGAGCGCAGGGAGCGCATCTGGATCGCGCACATCTCTCTCTCTCGCGCGCGCGCGCACGCACGCACACACGCACACACACACGGGCTTTCTTCTTGTCCTATATCATGTTGTATAGCCTACATTCATGAAGAAAGTCTTCCAAACACTTACGGTGCCATAAAGACCATTGTCGTGCTCTCCGGACTCCGAGATCTCACTCAGATTCCGATCCCAGTGTAGAAACGATTCGCCACTGTCCATGATTTCCATCCTTTCTTTTTTTCCTTTGTCCTTAAATATGTTCAAATAACGTTATGAAGCGATGATTCCTTGCAGCGAAGTGAAACCAATCACCGAATGTTTTCAGTACCAGTTTTCCCTGCGCAGATATAACCCAAGTCCATGCGAAAAGTTATGAAAAACGTCGGTATGGAAAAGACAAGCAGTTGTGTTCCGCCGGTCTATGAGGCGTCAATCTTCGTGAATAAATAGTACTTAATTTAGTTTTTTTAGGTGAATGACAACAGCCTTGGAGACTGCAGCAAGCGAGTCGGGTCTTGTTTATCTTCTTGATTCGAGGTCTACTGTAGTTGAATCCTCTCCTCCTCTTCTGTCCTGGGGAGAAGTTTCAGCAGCAGACAGCTTAGAATGTGTGGGCGGAGTCTGACGGTGGAGTAGATCAGAGAATTTATTTTCGTCAGATGTTATTTGTTACGCGTTAAATGCTAGGAAAGCAAAGCGACAATGTATTCCTAGCGTCAGAAGCAATTGTCGCAATGTATCGCCTCAATCAATTTTGTATGTTGCCTCAATCAAAATGTATGTTGGGAATGGTTAAAACCCTAATTTGCCAGAATCCACAAGTTCCTTACGGTCCAAGGCCTGCCCACATATTTCACTCCAGCAAATCGGGGTCATCCATTATGAATGGCAGCCACGACGGCCAATCGTGTGGCGTTCACTCCCTTCGACTCACTTTTACAAACAGCACAGCCAATGGGATGGGCACATTCCCAGTGTCCAATCCGATAAGGCCAAGAATACCTCCAACAACAACACCTCCATTGACAGATATAAAGCCAAACAATTTGAATATGCTCATCATTAAGCAGCATAGACTTGCCGCAGACCGAATGTCAGTCTGAGGCATAAATAGTGTTTTACTCGTTCAGCCGACAGCAATATTTTTTTTTATAAAGATATAATCCAGATTACATAAAACATTGTGTAGTGTAATGCAGTCATGGTAACTTGAAGGTGTGTCAGACACAAAGAATATGCTCAATGCAGCTTGGAGCCAAACATTTCATAATTACAGCCAACACATGTAAAGAATGAAGCAGGTTGAACTTTTACAACAAAAACATCCATATTCGTGCCCTCTGGTATCCCTTCTCCGTTGTGACACGCAGCAGACTGAAACAAATTAGATTCACGCCAACCAAAAAACTAAAACCATACCACTCAACAGTTTTACCAAAATAGTCTGTATTCACATGTAAAAGAAAAAAGGACATTTGTTTGCCTTACATGGAACTGTCAACAATGATAACAAAAAGCAAACAACGAATGACTCGTAGAAACGGTTTGGTGTGGTTTACCGGCTGAAGGAAAGTGACTTGGCCTAAAAGGAGCAGCAACTGCACTTTGCCTGACCAAAAAAGGAACTGCAAAATGTGCGCTATAAATTGTGAAGAGGGAATAGGACAATAAACATGATTAAAAATAAAAATAAAAACATACACCCACTCCAAAGACACTTTAACCAGTAAATAATGCTCCAAAAAGCATCCTCAAAAGCAGAAAAAGATGTTTGCAGTTTATGCAATTACTAGGCATCGGCACAGTAATCGCCATAACAATCAGGAAATGTAACAAGATAGTAGTGTTCCAGTTTAAACACTTCCTGTAACTAGAACCTTGTTTGGATGGATAGCAATGATAGAGTGGTTGTTGTGTCAGTCTGTATATTTATCGTTCATAACACTTTTTTATTGTGAACTCTTTGCTGTGTCAAAACTTTTGGGTCAAGTTTTGTGGTTGAAATTGACCTGGGCTAGATGTTTAAAAAGAGTGAAACATTGATCAGTACAAGATCATTAGTTCCCATATTGATAACATCACATTTTGACAGCGGTATTATCTATCGTCATGTTGTTGCATCCGTCACATTCATTTAAACACAGTGAACTCCATAATATAGAGTACACATGGAACGCATTTGCTAAAGTGTTTATGAATCGGATGGAATACACACTTGATATAAATAGTCAACCTTTCATCTCTGTTGACCAGCAGGGGGAGCCAAAGGAACACAATGCATGGTGTTGCACTATATTCAGTCCCTGGGAAAGAGTATATATATACAGATGCTCTCTTTTCCACTCTTTCTGGTCAATGTTGAAGTCCTTGGGTGTTTCAATGAAGAAAGAAAAATGGGTGGGGCAGAAAGTCATCTTTCCATATCGGGTACAGAAAAAAACAACCCAACTTTCTTCCCTCTCTTTCAGAGGTTCTCGGGTACGTTGTCACTCAGAAAGATAAGGTTGTCTATATGGAATGAAAAAACAAAGCAATTAATGCATAATCTTTTGAGTGTCAACGGCCATATTATAATTTGCATGCAAATCAATAGGTACAAAAATATATAAATCACAGGTGACAGTGTGTGTGTCTCTACCCGCAATGATGGTGGTGGCCTGCCGTCTGACCTGATTCTTGTCAACATACTCTCCGTAGTCCAACTTGCCCTCCACAATAACCCTGGTTCTGTGGGGGTTTTTTTGCCACAGAAAGAATAAACTTGGAGAAAGGCTCACTTTTCATAAAAACACAAACTGACCCCACCAATTTGATGTCAATTAATCGTTTCTTATGCAAAACATAAGAGTAGCCAAGTAGTACTCTACTAGTAGTAGTAGTTTAACTATTAGGCACTCTGCACTGTTGGCCATGCAGAATGTGTGGTTACTGCAATATCAACGGTTCCCGTGGCTACGAAGGGAAACGGGGACCCATACCCCTTCTTGATGTACTGGTAAGCCACGTCCCTCAAGCCCGGTTTGAAGATAGACACTCGGTGCCACGTAGTCTTCTGGTTGACATCGCCTGGGAGACACACAAACACATTCAGGGCATTTGACGGACACTTTTATCCAAAGTGACGTACAAAGAGTCCACCGAGATAGTGCTATATTGCTGTGGTACATACAGATAGAATAGAGCAGGTTTTAAGCGTCCAGTCCACCTGTACGCATTTCTGACCCAAGGAGCCTGACCCCTAACCTGCTCATCGATGTCACCCATCTCAACTACAGAGCGTATGATGATGCTGTGGGGCGCGGTCAGACATACTTTGCCTGGAGGGATTTGCCTCCATGTCCCCAGAGCGCCACATCTCATTGGTGGCCAGGGAGAAGATGGTCACCGGGTTGCGGCCCTCTGCCTGCCTCATGACGGGGTCCTGGCCCACGCGACCCAGGAGCTGCACGCGGTTGATTGCTGTGAAGACACACACACACACACACACACACACACACACACACACACACACACACACACACACACACACACACACACACACACACATGTTACACTGCAGTAGTGAATGGGGAGTAAGCATTCCATTGCACACACGTTACACAATTAGTAATGGTACCTAGTAAGTCCAGTAAAATGTTGAGAAAACTTGTTTACTGTACTTACTAGGTACTATTACTTAATAGTTACTAGCACACACACACACACACACACACACACACACACACACACACAGACAGACAGACAGACAGACAGACACAGAAAATGTTTTCACTTTATGGCAGTAGGACCACTAGAAGGCGCCAACTCCGAGTACGGTCACAGACCCACACTCACATCTCTCCAGGGTGAGACGCGTGTCTGTGTTCATGTGCCTCACCACCTGCCTAAAGATCTGTGAAGTAAAACGAGGGCAGCATGTGTCAATCAGTCCAGTGACTGCCCGAAATACATCCACATTTATAACAATTGTTCTAGTTAGGTACATATATTTTGTTGTTTAATGCATGTTCTATACACGCAAAACCAATGACGGTCCAGTCGCCTCCATGATGGTTTGTCATTTAAACTCACCTGTGCCGAAGCGTTTCTTAACATTTCTCTCTCCGGCTGACTGGACACCTCTAATGAACACAATGGGTTAAGAAAATAAGAATAATTCAATAATGCGGTATTAAGAAAACGTAGTACATAATACAACTGTAGCTAACTTCCTAACGGAGGTTAGGGTCATGTACAGTTCCTAGTCACCGGACTAGGAACATGCAGAGACCTTGCAATGCGGTCGCAGGCTCCCGCCATTGCATACGCGTTACTCTTGTCACTGATTTGTCCAGATTTTTTTCTGACATGGTTACAGATAAACAAAACGTCCATGCGATCACAGTACCGTCATTGTAAAATATAATATTGGGAACATGTAAAATTAGGAAACTTACCAGATTCGGCACTAATGAATATACTCCCGTACCTCACGCTACGTCCGGTCCGTCTTGAACATAGGTCGGACGTTTCCCTACAGTACCAATGGTTCCGCCTCAAATTAATAATTAGAATCACATTTAATCTCCAATCACGACCAACATATGTTCGTGGTTGTATATGTGAAGTATGTAAAGTTCCCAAATATCCCAAGTATTCAAATCCCATTTTAATTACGTTGTATCCGACGCCTCACCATTGATGTCCAATTGGAGTCCGGACGTACATGGACCGGACTCCCCTGCGATCCGCGCGACCTGAAATTACGCAATAGCGGATCATTGCGGACATCGGCCTTCAAAACATGGCCCGGTCACGGAGGTAGTCATTTATTATGATAACGGGCTCTGCGTGACATATGTGCACATGTAGACGCATTTGATTGTGGTACCGGAAACAATTTATATAGCGAACATCATAAACAGGACAAGGACGAAAGAAATTGAGAGAAAAGCACCAATGGAGTCCACGTTTGAGGTGAGACTGGCCGCGGAGGTCCGCAGATACGCGCACCTGTACGACTCTTCCCAACGGGATTACAAAGACATCCTGCAAACCAATAACTCACGGAGGACGATCGCCACCACGCTGTGCAAGGATGAGGTGGTGTGTCGAGCCAAATGGACATATCTGCGCGACAGATTCTCCAAAGTCAAACGATACAAACTTAAGTGGGTGAGGACGGGGCCGCCGACGGAGTTGCCGCCGCTCCTCGGATCTACAAGATGCCGAGCTGGCTCGATAGCTTCATTAAGCATCGGGAAACAGAAAATAATATTGTATATATACACACATCTGAGGTGAGAGGCCAACCCCT
>OMOU01065288.1:0-12361 GCA_900312585.1 Malacocephalus occidentalis | reverse complement strand
ATAATGGCTCCAATATTCTGAGCGTGGGGGCGAGGCGAGTGCTTTTATTAAAATGGAAGTGAATTATTTAAATCGAGAGAGACTGGTGAAAAAAACAAACGCACTTTTTCAACTCGCCAACTCAACAAAACGCTTTAACTGCTCAAAGTCCCCAAAAAATCATTTGAAAAACGGATTACAAAAAGCGCAAGAGGTAATGAACAAAAGCGATGGCATGTGGTGAAAGTGCTTCACACGCCAGGATGAAATGTTTCTGGTGTTGATGCGGAGTAGCCGTGACTCGGGATGGAAGGTTGCTGGCTCCACCCTCCCGAGTGTCAAGGTGTCCCCGAGCAAGACACCACCTGCTACAGACGAGCTGGCTGTTCTTTTGCACGGTCCACACCGCCATCTGTATGTGTATGAATGTGAGGCGAAAATATGACTTCCAAAGACACTATATGCTATATAGCCTATATGCTGGGAGGGGGTGGTTTTTGGTGGATGGATGGAGAGAATGAGAGAACTATAGAAAACCACCATAGACCGATGGATATTGTTTGGGTCCAACTTCAAAGGAAAGGCCCTGTCAAGACGAAGACATGGAGCCTCGGCCCCCTGTCCCCTCGCCTCGTCTTCCGCCCCATCTCACACCAGCCGTCTTAGCCGACTCCCTTCACAAGACCCATGCGCAGGAGACAAGCGTTGACCTTTGCACTTTTAAGAATCACCGTCCACCCCTGGGAATCCCCTCGGCGATCGTATCTCTCTCCGAGATCTCGCTGACGGATCTCATGGGTTTTGGCGGGCGTGTTCGGGGTGATAAAGGAGATGTATACCGTCCTCCCTCTCCGCCGATAGCGGAGAGAGGGACACCGACGGCGACGACGGCAGATAAAGGATGAAATATCGCTTTACTATTGAATAACACCCTGGGTAATCTCGGATAAGCACGCCTGTGATCTTTCAAATTAAACTGATGGATCGTGACGGTGCGTGGTGGAAACTGATTCCAGGCGTTAGGCTGGCGGGGCCCCTGCAGCCATGGGGCCACCGGAGGAACGGTTCCAGGGAACAAATGTGACAGAAAACTCATAAAATTATGGTAATGATCGCGTGGGGTAATAAAATCTGTATCTATCAAATTAACTTTAGTATTGCCGTGCTGCAGGTGAGCGGTGACTACGGAGGAAAGGGCGTTATCTTTCCTAATACAACGATCGTTGGGAGCGAGGCTTTTCCTCCCAAGCGATAGTGTTATTCTGCCGTGTTTTGGGCGGGCTGGGACGAGATAAGCTTTTTGTGTTTGACTCCATCCTCTGTGTGATTGTGAGTCAAACGTCTCACATTACATACGAGACTGTGAGAACCATTCGCCAGAATCCAAGCGTGGGAATAGCGGTGTAGCAGACGTTTCCATCACGCCCTGTGTGAAGCCAACGGCAAAGCATGCAAACCCCCCACCCAAACCCAGCTTTTGCGGGATAGAATTGCTTGGCTGGAAGCACCATAATAGCCGTTTACATTGCATAAAATAGGCCTATACCAAACATCCATACCGAACAATCTCTCAGGCAAATATCCATCCATTCGCTTCTGCTTATCCGGGGCCGGGTCGCAGAGATTAACCAATTAACCTGGCAAAAGCGAATGAGATTTGGGATCATGAAGGGATTTGAAGTCAAGAGAAGATGCCGATACTCAAATAGAAGAGTCTTCACGCGCAAGGCAAAGACCGTTCGGCGAGATCAGTCATGCGGGGCGCACCACCGAAGTCGCCCAGACGGTGGGAGCCTCTGGCCCCGACAACGCATGTGGACAGAATAGAGAAATAGAAAGTAAGAAGGAAAGAGAGAGAGAAAGGAGGAAAGAACGAAGGACACAAGAAAGAAAGAACAAACAGCCAAACTTAAGAGAGAAAAAAGGCGAATGAGAAAGCAAGAGTTAAAGAATGAATGCGGAATAAATCCCACTTTTGAGTGCCAGTCTCATAAATAATTCTGTGTGATCTCAGGAGAAGGCAAACCTCGCCAGGTGTCAGGAGGAAAATAAGTGCCAGAAAAGCCAGTGAGCGAGAACCCGAGAGAAAATAACATTAAAAATACAACAAAACTTCAAGTGTGAACAAGCTACACTTTCCCACACTGAAGTAGATACTCTAAATACCACGTATTAAGCCACTGGAAATAAACGGAAATAATGAATATTGACTACACGCCTACGAGTGAACGATAAAGTTTCCCTGCAGTTCACAGGCTAATGGCTCAAAAGGAACGTGCCACTGGTATAATAAGCATATTGCGACAGTTCCTTTCACAATCCAATGAACAGCTAGTGAGATGGTTGGGTAGACTGTTTGTGAGAGAAATCATGCGGTTATATTATTAGTGGTTCCTCCTGGGAAGAGTTCTTGTGTACTTCTGGCAGCAAAAACAGTACAGTAAATGTATGTGTACCTCATGCACTTATAGCATTGGTTAGGCTAAAATACAGATGATGTAGTTGTGGTTAGCGTCACGATGTCCTGTTGAGAATTGCACAATTTTCCTTCTGTCACAATTCACAGTCAATTCACATTTAACTTCCCCTCATATACTCATGAAGTATATATCTATCTATCTATCCGCCACCACATTTAGTCACACTTAACATTGTACAGCGTTTACAAGGTAGTTTTCTCTCCTTGGAGAGCCAATTACAC
The DNA here is from genome assembly GCA_900312585.1 of Malacocephalus occidentalis. Taxonomy (NCBI): domain Eukaryota; kingdom Metazoa; phylum Chordata; class Actinopteri; order Gadiformes; family Macrouridae; genus Malacocephalus; species Malacocephalus occidentalis. Next base: position 9,681 of record OMOU01065288.1, on the reverse strand, counting down.
CTGCAGTAAGAGCTCTCCAACACATTAACTATCTACACATCTATACTGTACTTGACCCTTCCATAGGATTGACATTTTTTTATACATTTGTACATTATAACCTAAATATTGCAAAGTATAGTTTGATTGCCAGCAGGTGTTCAAAGAGAGAGAAGGTGGAGGAAATGCCATCCCAGTCTGGAAGCAAACATAGCTGTAACTTGCTGGTTCAAGACACTGAAACCCAACTGTTCCCGACGAGCTGGCTGTTGCCTTGCATGGTCGACACCGCCATCGCAGTATGAACAGGTGAACATGAGGTACAAATGGTACAGCGCTTTGTACAAAAGTGTGCTATAAATGCAGTCCATTTACCATTTAAATCCGTTTGATCTATTTAGCATTTCAAGAGAGATAGGGGGACCAGGATGTGCTTAATGCTTCCATGAGATTGTGTTCTACCTGTGTGGGGACTCTGGAGGAGTCGGGGTGCATCCCTGTGGAAACTAATGCGGAGGAGAAACAGGCTTAAGTGATGCTGCAACCTTGGTGCACTCACTAATGCATATCTGCAAATGAATTACCTCAAAATGAATGAGCCAATTATCTCCTCTTCATTCCTCACGAGGTGCCCCTGAGTGTCTGTCAGGAATTAAACAAATAATATTAATATTTCCTCATTAACCCAAACGATGATTTAGCCTTAACCTTGTGGACTTCTAAAATAGCAAGTAGTTGAATACAAAATAAAAAAGTGTTAAACAAAACAACGTGTAAATGAAAGTGTGCCGTGAAACAAAAATCTGCCATCTCCAAACAAGGGTTCCCAAACAAAACATGTGCTGCTGATCTATGTCTCTATCGAAGTATCTTTGTTGGACAACATCCGTTTGAAAGGAATCCGATCAATCCCTTTTGAGCCGCTGTCCGGCAATAAAAAGCCAAATAAAAAGGTAGAGGTGCATTTTTAAATCCAATTATCTTTCATACTCTTGGATAGAATGCCAATGCCATGGGGACACTTGAGAGAAAATAGAAATTGCTCTGTCGAAAAAAACACTTATTGGGTGGAAGGATACAATGGGGGGGGTGTTGTCGGTCGCCTATTACACGAAGCCACTTTAATAGTACACAGCACATCGATACAGGATACATGCACACACAAATACACCAAGGGCTTGCATCGAGTGGTTGATGTTGATGCTCATACCTATATGTTTGCACCAGCTGGTACGCATTTTCATCATTATTTAGACCCACCACTTATGACTACTGAGTTATAATACATGCTCCTCTACATTGTTATTTATTGGTCTCAATGTCAATAATACAACTCTATGTGTGTAATTATTTATTTACCTCCATTATAGTCTACCTTTCCATCCCTTCTACCTCGCCCTGTGAGACCATTGTGATCTCGCGAGTTCTCATTCTGTTCACGTTCTGACCAATCGGCATCTTACTTGCAGCTACGGGGGCCGTGGTTTGGGTGTGATGACAGACAGAAGGAACTGTTGGTTAGGGCGATAGACAGACGGTTCAACCAATCACTTGCCAAGGATTTTTGGAAAGGGCCAGTCTTTTCCAAACAGTTTCCAGTGACGCCTTCCCAGAGGGTGCTGTGAAACAAGCCACCTGGCGCATCATGTTACCTTGCACACCCGCAACCACACCCCGTGTGTGGCACAATATAGCCAAGTGCCTATTTTGTTTTGAATCAGACACTAAACCGGCAACCGGCATGATCATACATCATTATTTGTTATTGTCAGCAGGTGAAAAGCTGAGCTTTTTTTCTTTCCATAGACCTAAATCTGTCACAACCCGCAACTCTGCAGACGAGAGCCAGATATGTCTGGCGGACCATATCTGTACTCTAACAAGCCGCACAGGAAATATCGCCACGATAACCCGCGGCGGGAGGCATGTCAGCAGAGATACGGCTCGCCCCGCTGCACCGTGTATATGACCGGGGTAGAGTCCACACCGTATTTCAAGCAATAGCCAATGGCACTTTCCCGCCATCCATCTGTGACCTATAGGCCAGATACTGGCTGTACGCGCTCAACGACAGGGCCACCGAGGCACTTGAAGCTGCGTTTTTTTGTGTGTGTTTTTTTACGACTGGGAGAGGCCCCGGGGCCCAGTGACTGGAGTGAGCGATGAGAAAAGTGAGCTGATGTGTGGCCATTCATCTCTCTGAGGCCGGGATGACCGGACGGCAGAGGAGGGCGCGAGGCTGGAGGTGCTCGTTGCTATACAGTATATATATGAGATAAAAGGAGAAAGAGAGTGTGTGTGTGTGTGTGTGCGTGCGTGCAGGTGTGTGTTTGTGTGTAGAGTAAAACCGCGTTTCCCTTCATCATCATCATGCTTCTTGTGTAGCATAATCATGCTTCCTGCTCATGTATGACATTCCATTTCATACTCTCGTGTGGTCGTTCTAATCTGATTTGGTTCAAGCTTTCACAAACTGTCGTCAGTATCTAATGTGTGCATGTAGATTCAAAAGTAGCAGACGTACATACACACATTAGACTGTTTCGTTTCATTTTAACACACATGGAACCACATGAGCATAAACACACACACAGACAGACAAACACACCGATGCGAGTTGAAAACCCATTTAAATCCAGACATTTCCGATCAATATTACTTTTAGGGTACCAATCATTTGCAGCAGGCAACGTTGTGAACCAGAAACCTCAAAAGCTCGGATCTATAAGATGTTTATGGCTGTCTGTGTAAGAACACATATAGACAGACACGTCAATTTAAAAGAATTACTAAGCCTTCTTTACCAAACTTCAATTAGTTTGTCAGTAAAGTCAAGTGTTATTCAAGTTATAGCATAGTGTAGCATAGCTGCTGCTACAGGCTAATAGCAGAACACAGGCAGGGTGGTGAATAATCGGGTTTATTACCCAGTTCAACACTGAGTGTGTGTACTGATGGCTGGTTTAACCGGTGGGCCTCACCCAGCCCCAGATGAACCATCCTGACTCGGGTCAGGTGAGGTGACTGCACATTTATGTGTCTATATTTGTTCTGCTGATTATGTTTGATGTTCTCCGACAAAGTCAGGAGGACATTTCATTTGGCCGTCTGTAACAAATATCAAGTGTTGACAGATGCAAAATACAGGAATAACAAAAGTTTTAAATTGTCATATTTGAACAAAAATGATCGTACATACTGAAATAAACCGGGAAAGGTCCAGGACACTACATTAAATAGCTAAACTGTGCTAAAAGGTGCATCATATTAATGTAATTACACGGAAGTTGCCCTCAGAATTAAAAAAAAAAGCAGTCAGTCGACAGCTTTAAGAAACTACTAAAAACTCAACATTTTGTTTTGAAATGTAGGCTTGTCTTTCTATGTAGTTTTATCATTTTTATTGTCTGTATTTAACTTGTGTGTTTGCATCCTGGTTCATTTTAGCATCATTGTTTGTATTTTGGATGTTTTTATTGTTTTTATATTGTTATTTCCTGTATCTCATATAGATTTTTTCTCATTGTGTACAGCACATTGTAACCCTGGTTTTGAAAGGCGCTTCATTCATAAAATGTACTTACGACTTACTTACAATGGCACAGTCGTAGTGCTGTCGCCTCACAGCTAGAAGGTCCTGGGATCGATTCCCGCCTGGGACATGGTTGGTTCTCCCCATGTCTTCAGTGCTGGGATTTCGTGAACAGCCCTTTCTGTGTGGAGTTTCCATGTTCTGCCTGTGCTCCCTGGGGTTCCTCCATATATATATACACACTGTATATATAACCCCTCTAAAAACATGGAAGAAGACTGTCGCCTGACCAGTGGCGGTTGGATTGAGGTGGTCCCTGGGCGCTGCCCACCGGGCGCTGCCCACCGCTCCTGGCCTGACCGTGGAGGAAGATGGCCATGGATGGGACAAAAGCGGACAAACAATATCACGGCGATGCCTATGGGGGCGTGTGTGTGGGGTGGACTGGGAGGGCCGCTGTGCACGGGTGTACATGCATGGTGTGACCGTGACAATAAAGACGGGGGTTGTCCGTCTGCTAATTATCATATTATACTTACTTGTCTGAACAAGACGGCAACTGTTTATCTGTTCACACAAAGTGTCAATCGTAGGTCATTACACAATCACTCCTTCTGCCGCTGCATTGCCACTGAAGCAGTTGTGTGTAGCCAGCTAGCTCGGAGCAGCAGTTTCTCGTGTTTGGTTACTTGCACATCACAACCAAGGTTTCGTTGTGGGTTTCTTGAGAAGGCAAAATGATCATACATTCAGCTTTTCTTTTAATTATTGAACGTAAATCGTCCATTTTTGTGACATTTATTGTACAAACACGACAATTGTCATACATCTGGCACTACTGGTCGGGGTGGTGGTGGTGGTAAAGTGCACTGTTAAACATTTCCACTGGAGATCAGAATCGCTGTCTGCTGCGTGCGCTCTCGTTCCCAAGGTCAAAAGCAGAAGTAAACAGATGCCGTAGCTCCCACCGCAAAGCTGACCTGTGAGTCTCATGGCCCCTTTTTAGAGGATTACAACATCGGCCACTAGCTGACGTCTTTCTCGGCAAGAAAACCACAGTAATAGAAATGACACTAAAAAAAATTTACCATCCAAGACATAAGTTAAGACACAATAGAGACCAGTAACAGGTTGGGGTGGGGTTGCGGAGGGTGTGGGCTGCTGATTTACTATCTTACTCTACGAACTTATATTGTAGTCTGTCTATTTCTGTATAGACATGTTTTAATGGTTTTCATGTGTCTCTCCAATGTTTCATTCCTCGTGGCGGTGATATTGCAGTATTTTCCATTGGCAGCAAGTCCAGAAACGCCATCAACCAGGTATTCACATTCAAACTCTGAGCTTTCCGTTTACTTTCCGATGCATTTTACTGGCAAAAAGGCATGTGAAATGACACACTGTAAGAGAGTTATATCCCTCAACAAGCAGACTACAGGGCAAAGGGATATTTCCATACAACATATGTTTGCAGTATGTCAGCTGTACCTCCAACCCAAACCTCTTCAGGGCAGTACATTTCTGGTGCACACAACATGCGCACCTCTCTCAAGTCTCAGTTGAATGCATTTATATTGTACATATTTGATGTTTGTTGTGCTTCCCAGCTGCTGCTGGTACACCTGTGTCCCACTGCCACTAGTGTCTGAGTTGAGCTGTTCCAAATAGGAGAAGATAGATAGACAGTGTATATAGTAGTATATAGAGCTCCTCTCAAGTGTTCATCAACTATACTTTTCGACCCCAGGTTAGGCCCTTTTGTTTTTACATAAACTTAATTGCAGACCTTAATTGCAGACACAGGGGGAATGTCCCATTATTGACGTTGCATTCCGTTTTCATTTCTTGAAAAAATTTGATTTCCATCTTCACCCCTCACCATTTGTTTTAACGCATGCGCTGAGTGGACCTAATGGGTCGGGAGAGTTACTTATCGTCTAGTTACTCATCCTTATTCACTATGCAAATGTAATGAATGAATAGAATGGAACAGATAGATAATATACATCCATTACAGACGAAAGACTGAAACCGTTCAGGCACAAATCAAATGGGATTTATGGGACTTATTCGCCATTCCACATAAATACTATGTATGTGTAAGTAAGTTTTTTCAATATCATGATAAATCATTATCCAAACCCCACTCTGTTAACATATTAAACCATATGTTCACATGATTTTATGACAGAGACAATCTGTGTGTTTATATACACTAGACTATATATATATATATATATAGATAGATAGATAGATAGATAGATAGATAGATAGATTCGGTGTGCATACTAGAATGTTCTATATTAGTATTAAATTGCTCCATCGTACTTGTATTTGGATTATTTTTCGTGTTACTGTTGACTGTATTTGTTCACTGTAACCGATGAAGTAATCCCATGCGAATCTGACGCCACTCCGCCGCGTCCGCCGCCCTTCCGCCCCACGTGACCTGAACGCAGCACGGCTCGCCAGTTGACGGCGCGGAGGTTTTTTTTTTTTGGTACCGCGCGGAGAGGAGATGCACACGGCACTCGAGTGAGGTAACTATATATATAAAGAACCGCTTGTTTTCATCCACTCCCACAACATGGACCCGGGGCTGGCCGCGCTTAACTACACTATCGTGTCGTTGGGGACGGCCGACCGCCCGCCGCCGGCGCGACCGGGCGTCCTGTATTCTCTGTTTTATTTAAAGTTTGTAAACGGGGGCTGCGCGGTAAACGTTGGCGCTTTGGTAGCCCAGGAGCTAATTTCCAATGGCTCGGCTACGCTAACTAGCTCGCTAGCTAGCTAGTGGAAGCTACCCGTCGCTTCTGACAGTTCCATTGGTTTGGCGTTAGTGAGCCTCATTGTTTAGCATTATACCAGGGGCAAGGCTAAAGTCCCCCCAACCACTGTTAATGTTCACTGTGATTCACTGTTAACGTGCCGAGTCTGTCGCTATTAATGGCCGGTTCGTTGGTTATTTTTTTTTAACAACGGCACACTTGAGCAATGCGCGTCGCTATTATTCATTGAGATCTCGTTTAGCTCCGCGTGACGTTGTCGGCACCACGTGTAGCACAGCAAGGGAATAAGCAAGATACATGTACATATAATATACACACGTGTGGTGTACGTGCAACACAGATCAGGGGGTTAGAAACGGCTGGGTTTTGGATGAATGCGTCTCGGCTGTAGGGATCATGGCAGAGTGGGTTGGCCAGCTATGTGGTTTGATTATTTTACGCGAAGTATACATTTGTTGATTAAGTGTACAGTGTTATTTAGACACTTCGTCTTGTCAACTGGCGATGCTGATGACGCAAAAAGTCATTTGTGCCGGATTGCGTGCGAAACAAAATCAAACGTTTTGATTTTGAGGCTGAACTTTCAACGCTTTGCCCAAACGCAACACGATTGAAGCCATCCTGTACTTTACGTGACAAACAAATGGCAGGCTTAACAGTTGCGTTCCTGTTGTAGTCCGGAATTTTCTAGTGTAGCTGCCGTGGTGCACTTGAGGGAGCGACTGCTCGGAATAATAATAATCCCTGACCGAGGTTTATTCACTGGTTCTCCACCACTCAGATTCACTCAGTGTTGGGCTTTCTATTGTCTCCCATGCACACTTTAACACATTTCTGTATATGTTACACATTTTAATTGGGGATTTATTTGTTTTTTTTAGCTGGTAGTATGTGGGGGAGGAATACTGACTGTACTGGCAATAAAGTTGTTTTTTTAAATCTTGAAAATGATTAGCCATGGAATAGCCAACACAAAAAAGACCTGGGGTTTAAAGTGCTGCAGTTACATCATCATATGTGAAGTAAGCGACATTACTCCAGAAAACATTTAGTGTCCTGTAAAACCCCTTTAAAGATTTCATATTTATGTATTGCCTTATGTAACAAGTACAATGGAATGCTCATGTCGTGCCCTAAGCATGACATGAGCCGATAATGTAAAATGTGACTCATACAGACAGCCAGAGGTTGCCAGAAAACTTCTCAAACTTGTTATATTCAATGCTACATCCCCTCACCACCACCTAGAGCTCTCTGAAGTAGCCCTGGTCAGTGAAAGCGTTCTGGGAGATCATTCACATGATACCATGTGTGTATTTAAAGAACACCTACTCTCTGTTTATAGTAATGGGAGAAGACATCTTAATGATGGACTGACTCCTAGCCCACAGAGGGAATTCCCACCGGGGACCCCTTCCAGAGAGCAGGTTCGAAAGGTCTAAATTTAAACCCAGTTGTACATTTCAGAGATTCAGTGAAATTGAGAGATTGAGTCCCAAACAGTAAGTCAGTAGCCCACAGACATCATTGATCCCACACACTGACAAGTACTATATTTTGCCCATGATTGTGACAGTTTCCCCTACAGCTGGCCAAGTGGTAGCCATGGTACCACATCATGTAGTCTATGATGTCCATCATTAAGGAAAGGGAGATGGTATTCACTACTTGAGCTTTAGTACACTTGTATGCCATTATTATATGCCATTTTATGTTTTTATTCAGGGTTGAGAGCGTGTGATAAGTGTTGCAACTATTCTACAAAATACATATGCATGTTAGTTTCAGATACCATATGGTTTACATACTGTACACAATGTTTATAAGGATGAGAGTAAAGTGTGAGTTGAGGTTTGAGGTTTAAGAGGGTTGTTAAGGTAAATGATTGTCATTTTATGACTACAGAAGCCACTTTAGACAGAACTTTGCCAACTGATTGAAACCTGTTTGTCATTACCTAAACCACGAAGACTTGATCAAAGTCAGCTGTGAATTCTGACTTAATATAACAGAGTTAATATATATTATTCCAAGAAGCTCGTTAGACAACTGTTCATTTAAACTTGACCTCTTGACTATAGTTGGCCTTTTTATTTTGTGTAAAACTAGAAACAAAGTTGACTAAAATAAATTTGTTTCAACATACTCAATGTAGTTCCAGCCAGTATTGGGTATTTCATAGTTTTGTGGTAGTTCCTCCTGAAATGTATAAATGCTGCTGCAGAGTATTCACATATGTGGTCTGAAGTCCAAATGCTCATGTAGCTGTTTCACAACCACAGGTGTTCTCTCAATGAATCCAGGCGTTGTTTCACTACATCAACACCCAAGAAGGGTTCCCACCCTTCTTGGGCCATGACCTCCTGTTTTTTGTAGGTCTGAACTTGGGTCTCCTTTCTTGCTCTCCCACACTAGTTAGTAGTATCAGTAACATGGCATCATGCACCCTGTCATATTTGTCTTTATTATTATGGGATTTGGGGAGGGAACCTGTACTTTTGGAGTCATTATCCCAGGTTGTTGGCCTGGCTGTTTGGCCATTTTTTTAAAGGCCGCGACCTTCTCTGGAGTTGAACTTCATCTCAAGGCATAGAAATATTTTTAGAAAAGGGACATTTCAACATCTTGTTCAGCTGAATGATTGCAGACCAGGGCTTCTAATCTTAGGCCTTAAAGTATCATACGCATAATTGAATTCACCAGCTCAGTGCTGAGTTATTTTCCTCTACAAGGCCAACTGGTGTAACAACCGGCAGGTAATTAATGGTGTGTGCCACAGCCCAACATTTTCCCGATTAAGTCCCACGGTCCCAATTAGCCCTTTATTTGTTTTGTCCTTTTACCCCCCCGGAAATTTGGGAAATAAGGGAAATAAGCGTATTTACTGAGGGCACGGAATCCCCCGCCTTTATGTTGAGCGGATTTAAACGGGCCTTTGTTGTTTAGCGTTGGATTACCAGGGCGTATTGGCAAGCAAACACAGAAACAACCATGGATTTTAGTGGCTGTGTCATGTCATGCTTTAGAGTGGGGTTTTTCTGCCAAGGTATTTTGTCTATGATCACCTCCACAGGCCAACCAAGAGGTATGTTATGTCGATAACATACCGAAGTTTAGTTTTAACCCATGTGTAATAAATTCCCTTGTGGTTTTTGCATGGTACCTGCCAAATATCTGACATTTTCAAAGTCTGTTTTCTTAATAGGTGTGTGTGTGTGTGTGTGTGTGTGTGTGTGTGTGTGTGTGTGTGTATGTGTGTGTATGTAGACATTTCGCTCATGTGTTCATTATTCCGTGGGAGTCAAATAGAGAGAGACGAAATGATAAGATGCAGGCGGAGGGTGAAAGCTAAGAAATATCTGGAAATGAATCACACAGCCC
>OMOU01065286.1:0-12060 GCA_900312585.1 Malacocephalus occidentalis | reverse complement strand
CATTACCACCACCAATCATAATTACATGCCGCTACCAAAGTTCTTTACCTGGGGTGGGGTGGGGCTCTATGGAAGCTGGGGGGGCGACTGTACACCTGGGAACCACTCCCAGGTTTTGGCAGAAGGTGAATCTGTGGAGATGCTCGCTGGAGGAACAGGAGGCTGCTTCCTTCGGCCAGACCCTCTCCGACTGAGACGTGAACCTGACCCTATGACCTTATGACCTTATGACCTTATGACCGTACCTAATGGCAGAGGAGAGCGAGAGCGAGAGCGCGCGCGCGCGAGAGAGAGAGTTGTACTCTCTCACTTTGTCAGTGAATGCGAGTTGTCTTTTACCCCCGCACCCCCCTTCACTATTTTTCTTTTGCTCGACCAAAAGACAATACTTGAGAGAAATGTGGCACTTTTTAAAAGAAGATGTTTATACGGGAAACAACTGTGTGCTCGTGAAAAGATCGGAAAAAGTGAGAACGAGAAAAAGCGAAAGAGAAGGCGGAGACATTTTCACTTGCGTTATTCATTGGCATGTTTTGATGATCAGCTCTTCTCCTCGGCAGTAATCCCCCGCTCTCTGAATGTTTTGTTATGTTTATTATAAAGAATGATACATTTCTTAATGAATTCAACCTAATCGTTGGCCATTCTTCACAGTAGAATGAAAATAATACAGTTCTACATAATCTTTTGGTTAGCAGCCCAAACAAAAAGATCCTATTTTCCTGTTATTAACAGGCAGAGACAACAGAGTATATATATACAGTATATACATACAGTATATCTATATACATATATATACACTATATACACAGTATATATATATATATGTATATATACTGTATATACTGTATCATTCTATAGATAACGAAGAGGCATTTGACTGTGAGTGCATTTCGCAAATTAGCCTATAACTATTTTAAATATATACATAGATAAATACAGATATGTAAACCTTTTGGAGAGCTTGTATTCGTTTTCACCTTTTTGAATGATTGAGAGAGGAGTGCAGTGGCATTCCCATGTTGTTCCCTGTGTCTGCGGAAATGCAGACTAACGCAAAGGTGCTCAATCCATAATGAAGACTGGCAGATCATCGTGGTTTAAAAAAAAATATCTATAAGTCCATCCATTCATTCTATGCAAGTCCTTTGTTCTCTGTCACATTGTGTTGAAGCGCTCAGCGTTGGCTGTTCATGGTTGGAATATTTATGTTTAAAGTCATCAACAGTGGAGATGTGCTGCATTTTTTCTGTTGCGTTCAGAACATGTCAGTGTATTGATTTTTTGCATGGGTCTTGGGGCAATACTGAAAGAGTAACTACACACTTGAACATGTATTGCTGCCCACTGAAGGTTATATTCCCGTGAAAATGATTCGTATATGTTAACCTTCAGAGGTCAGCAAACACACACAAGGGGTTTAGTTTAGCAGTTACTCTTTGGCTTCTTGTTTCTTTATTTCCAGAAATAGTTATAATAATCTGGTTCTGAGAGTCTGCTGTGTTGGGAAACCTGACAGCATAGTACTGTAGCACAACGCAGAACGTTTGTTGTTCTCTCTGGTGTCATGAAGAGTCATGTTCATATTATTTTTTTACATGGCAACGCTTTGTACCCAGACTTGGGGCGTGTATTTGTCTCGTATCAGCCTCGTGAGACCATCCTGACCTCACGAGTTCCCATTCTGTTTCCCTCTGCAGATTAGGTCTGGCCTCGGGCCCCGTTGAAATCCTCAATAACTCCACAGGTCCAATCAGGGTTTGGGGAGGGAGTTCCTGTTTTCATTGAACAAGAAGTGGTGCAGTCTGCCAAATTGTAAAAAAAAAAATACAATAAAATGTAAGTCATCAAAAGTCATCAAAATGGTCATCCTAAATAGACTGAAGAACCATGTGAAAAGATGAAGTGAAATCTGCATGGAAGGCTTTTCTCATAGGAGAATGTGTTTCTGCTTGATTTCCAATTTGTCAGAGTGAATCTGATTGGCTGGAGTTTTTGAAACAACGTTAGGCCACACCCATTTTTTGAAATACATTTCTCACCAGCCAAAGGCCAGACACTTGAATATTTTGATGGTCTCACGAGGCTCACAGATGTGGGGTTTGAGACTGGACTTTTTGAATGGAATCGGCATGGCTGAAAAGTCATACTGGGGAAATAATACAGATTGTTTATTTTATTCATGGATAATTTACCTCAAATTACCAATAATAATAATGTTATTTAGGGAAGAAGAAAAATGTATGAAATAAATATTTATTCATCAATTTGATCAAACTGTTAATTTATGTTGCTTTAAGTGCGTTCAGGCAACAATCAGAGGGTCACATCAGCATCCTGTAATTAACTGAAAATGTACATTAAGTTGATAACAAACAAAAGATATTGAGACGTCACACACAACAGTAATCCTGTACATTCTGTGAATTGAAAGTGGTGATATATTATATTATATCCAGTATATATATATCTATATCTATAGATATATATAGACAGCAATAGTACTTCAAATAGTACTAGAAATATATTTAAGTCCATTTTGTTATGACAGGAAAGCCAAAACATACAGAACAACAGCGTAAGATTTATTTTAAGTCCAAAGAAATGAACATTCCCCCGTGTAGCAAAGTATTGTGACTGATATATTTTAGCAGAGAAAGATAAAATGTACTGTATATATTATACAAGACGTAATAAATATGAAATGGGTGAAGGCTATCAAGTATACTTCCGAGAACCATGAGGCCATTTTGTCTAACTCCATGAAAAGAACACTATATCTATAATTGAGTGTCCCCTTCGACCTCTACTATATTCAGACCTCTGAGATGGCGCAACTGGTTCTTGAAACTGCCTTTTGTGATTGGCTTAATGTGAGCCAATCACACAGCAATTGTGGCACCTGTTTGGCGCTATCTCTGTGGTTTGATTTTGTCTTTGTTCTTTTATGTCATTTTGTTATCAAGAAGGAAACTAATATAACTACTATGGCACACGTGATGTCAGAATTTGTTTTTGTTTAAATTGCTTTCACATAATTAATTAATTATTATTATGATTATTATTATTATTATTATTATTATTATTATCAGCCCTTAAACAATTTCTCTTACTGTATTTACTTAATGAATCTTCAAAATGTGCTTCTCTATGTTTTGCATCAATCATGTTGCAATTTTTCAGGGATCTCAGACTGCAATGTTTGGTGAATTACATTTTTGTCAAAAATGATAAAGGATCCTTTTTAAAAATGGAATGTTTAGCTTGCATTTATTAGCTTTTGCCTGGTTTTTTTCCTGTGGTGTTTAGATTTCGTTTTTGTATATTTTTGTAAAAATGATTCGAATTTTTCCGTGTGGAGTGTTTTCTGTTTGAACGTTTATTCGCCCTTATGTTTTTTTTGACATAAACTGACATGAAACAATGGAGAAGCGTACAACGTGCTTGATAATGGAAAGTGGTAGAAGTGGGGGTCATAGCTTTACAGCAGCAGCCAAAGATGGACGTGAACTATAATCATTTGTATTATCGCGGCCTGTGTTTCATCACAAAATGTGCAATTTGCAGATATTTCTCACAGTACACCCCTGACACGCAAACACACAAAACACACACGCATGTTCCTTCCTAGTTTAATCTTCCAACGATGTATTGGTTTTGTACTAAGCTTATCACCCTTTATTGTTTTTCTTTGTTTTCTTGTTTTTTTCCTTTATATTTGTTTGTTGTATGTTTTTTCCCCCCCATTTTTTTTGTTTTAGGCGCCCGTAGCTTAGCTGGGGGGCGTAGAGTGTACGGTAGGTCTGGTAGGGAACCATTTTATATATTATATATTGATATATCTCCTTATTTTCTATGTTGTTAAGACATGGCATGCATTTGATCTCACTCATCTACATATGCCACTCAGCCAACATGGAATGCATCCCCAAATCAATGACACTGTCATACCTGCAACAATATGTAAATATACATGTCAATGTTTTCATTCATTTTTTCCACTCAATACATTATATATATGAAATACAATATATTGGACCCACTATGCCCTGCCTAAATATTGGGCCAAAATACAAAGATTATCATGAAGCCAGGCAAATTACAGGATGTACTATAGATATGCAGAATAATGATATATATACATACATATATATATTTAATATATATGTATATATATACACATACTGCTAATATTTTGTATTGGTCGTCATAGTAACTTACAGAAGACGAGCCACGGCATTCATATTTTCCACAAGCGATGCTTTTGTTTTCTTATAAGTTGTGTGTACCACTTTAAGTCAGATGTTGGCTCTCAATTTGTAGGCATGTGTTATTGACATGTTACAGTGTTTTCACAAGCTGATTTTGGTCTAATTCTATTCACTTGTGGACACCTCAGACCCACCCACCTCAAATCCCTCACACTCCAACGCCATGTTGTAGACACGGTGTTGTTGGTAGAGCAGGCACACGTCTTTATGGCCTCCAGGGGGACTTTATTCATCGCTGTAGTTGTTGCTACCGCAGGTGCTGTTGTCTATACACATATTCTACATAAGATATAAGAGACAGCGACTATTCAGTCTCTGAAGTGAAACCTTCAATCAAATAGTGACACAAAACTATATCAACTATTTCAGGGCAAGTGAAGAATTGACAGTTGATGGACAGTTGTGGCAAATGCCATTTTTATCAAATGAAACTTCTAGTTGGCTGCAAAATAGGGTTGGAACGTTGTATTAATTATTCATCGTTCATCAATTCTTTTTAGATTTTCTTTCTCACAAATAGGCCTACACGTATGTCTATAAATATAATGGAAACTGTCCCTGTCCCATGGTATTCACCTAATTGGCTCATTCCACGATGTTGCAGTGCAATCATTTACACTGATTCATCAGAAGAAAGTAAGATTTAACTGCAGCACAGCACAAATCTGATCATGCAGGTGAGGTCAAATACATAAGTTAAAAAAATGAGAGCTTTGTAGAAAAGGGGTACACACAAAAGTGCCAATTACACATGCTACCACCTAGCACACACACTGATTGTTTTCTTTGCGTTATGGCTATTTAATTCCAATAATATTTTAAATATCATTTAAAATCTCTTCTGCACAACGGAGTCATCCCTTCCCGGAGGATTCATCCCTTACCCAGGATGCATGTTGATTTATTATGAATATCTTTTTTCTTTTTTCATTTTCAATGATACACTTACAATTATGCATCATTGGTATTTGTATACAAAAAAAACATTCTTGGTTTTTAATCATTCTAACTTTATTTTTGGTTAAATTCCACACCACTAACATGAGCTCACGTGAGCATTCAGGTTTCTATTGTCTGTTAGATCTCCTGCCATGTGGCAAGAAGGGCTATCAGATCAGAACAGCTTTGCTCTACAAACAACAGCAAACTGAGGCAGATTGTCAATGAAGCGCCTTGTTATTAGAGTGGAAGCTTTCAGCACACTTTCAGCCTCACACCAGTACCGGTAGTTCATTTATCTCCTGTTTTCCCCCTGCTTCTCTGTGCTCAGGGCAACAGGAACGCTTTAGAAGTGGTCTGGGCTTTTAAAATGGCCCCTCTCCGTTCCTGCAATTCTGTGGCTACATGTTTGGTGACTTACGCTCCACTCTGACCATCGGCAAAAGTCAAAAAGAGGAGCAGGGTCTGTCGGTGGCCTAACAATTTTAACTCTTAATGTTTCTCTTGTCTGTATGCCAGGGGATAGAGTAGATAGTAGTTTGGGTCGGCCCTAAAACGTGGACATTTTGAGCGTGCACATGCAAGATTACAAAAAACGATAGGAAGATGAGGATGATTTTGTCGATATTTGTCCGATTGCTTCCTCGGGGTCATTGATTCGAAACGGTTTGTTGTGATGTTGTTGTTTTTGTTTTCCTTTTCTTTCATACATGAGAGGTTAATCCACCCTGCATTCATGGGGCATCACCACTGTATGTATATATGTATGTGGCTATGAACAACGACATGATATTGTACCTCCTACACCAACTGTTGCTGGGACACCAGCACCACCACCACCACCTTCTCCTCATATGTGGCCGAGCACCGCCAGAGAATATGAGCGATGATGATGATGAGGTCTGGCCCTCAGCGAGTCGCTGCTCCTTGTCCTTCTGTCCAATCACCCATCCTCCCGTCTTCTGCCCGCACCATCACTCCACCCATCTACTCAGCCACGCGTTCCACACAGTGCTCACGCAGGCTCAGTTACAGCTGCCTTGTGGGATGAGAAATGTAACAATAATAAACCCCATGTGATTGGACTCCCCGTGAGGTACATGTTCACATGTCCACTTTCTGTCTTCCTGCGGGAAGTGATGCCGTTTCAGAATCTGCCTTCATTTTAGATTGACAGTGGTGAGTTGAAAAGTTTGCTCACGATTTTCCAGGGGCGTCGTCGCGCTGGGCACGGCCGATTCGCATAAAGTTGTCAGGATTCAATCCACCTCATGCAAATGAGGACCGGCCCACGTCAATGCCTCGCCTCTCCAATTGCAACGGACCACACCCAGAATGTGTTGCGTGGCGTCTCACATAGACAACGGATGGGAGGTGCGGTAATAACGGACCTTGTGGATATGTACCTTGACACCTAAGTCCCAGTCATGGAGAATCCTATGTAATGCATGTGGGGAGCAGGAGTCATTCAAAATTCTACATTTCTTTATTGCCTTGTGTAACAAGTATAACGGAAGGCGTACTTCCCATTCGCTCCTGCAGTATTCTTCTCAAGTACTTCTACTGTCAAAAGTTTTCTTCTGAACCTTATAAACATACATACTTTCTCTCGGTTACCTTCAAAGAGGAATACTTTCATTTACAGATAACTCTTTATGAAGTGGAACACCATTAGGACTATTTGAATTGTGTTTCTTTCTTATCTATTATTTTTAGCCTATTGTTATCATTAGTAAATACCAGTTCATTTACTAGTTCTTTTACAGCCACCCTCGAGCGTGTTTATGATTGATTACACATTGCGGGATGCTGGTAGGTGTGTGTGTGTGTGTGTGGAGGCCTACACACTTGTGTCCCATCGTCAGACCCCATGTTCACCCTCCACTGCAGCTCCTCAGCCACGCCCACTCCATCCATCCATCCCTCCATCCTCACTCCATCCATCTTGACCCCAGTGAGGATAGCTCCACTGCGCCGGGCGCTGTGCCCATTTCAGTCCACAGCTATGGTAAGCGTGGCCTCCGGTATATACACACAGAGGGTAGATGGATGGATGGATGGCTGGAGGAAGAGAAAGAGAGGGGGGGGGGGGGGGCCATGCACGCAGAGTCGCGCAGACATGCGAAAACGCTCAGCAAAAGATGGAGGAAAATGTATTGAAAGCCCCTGGTTGAAAGAGCAAGAGATGGAAGGTCTGTGACTACACTGTGGTAAAAAAACTTTTTTTAGTTTTAGTCATGTTTGGACACATTTTACATGAACTTCATTGCCGAGTTCATTTTTCTTAATTTTTGTTCTCCTTATGCATTGCTATAATTGAAGTGCAATATAACATAATTGTAACGGATTTCCAATTATCCATCAGTGATGGCCATTTACGGTTGCCATACAACAGTGTGGTTTAGTTCATGTAAAATGTGCAATTTTATGTGCAAAAGGAGATTTAAAATGAACAATAAACAACGGACATGTGCTCAACATAACCTGCAAGCATCAAAGCCCACTCAAATTTGGAAATTAAATTGAGAGAAAGAAATTATGCTATGCTTTGCTTAAAGTGTAGCATGCTTTTAATACTATCACAACATTAGATATCGGCATTTGTACATTGGCTTGCAGCTATAACACACAATAACCCAATGATACATTGAGAGAAAACAACTCATTGTGTTTAACTGTCACTGTCTCATCAATGTCTGGATCAACCTACACACACACACTGCAGCGTCTTGACTGAAACCAGAATGCTTAAAGAGACACGACACACTAAAACACTATGGGCGGTTTGCTGCCATCTTGAGGTGACACATGGAAATTCTCTTGCTGTGATTGCTGCCTGTATGGAAACATATTTGCTTTACTTTACATCCAAATCGCCCTGGTGTGTCATTACCTTGAGATGACTGCAATCTGGAAATGTAGTGTAGTGTGTCGTTACTCTTTCCTTTAATTCACTCATTTTATATGTGCTATTTACCAACACAGTGAGAGAATGCTGTTTGCCTATTCAACGCTTGATCTGTGAATGTCTGTCTCTGTCTCTCTTCTCGTCTCATGACGCATTGTGTTGACAATAATCTCTAGCAATAGCATTTTAATAACAAATTGTGAAATTATTTTATGCTGTTATAAACTCATAGATAAGACACTGAGTTGTAATATCTATTGGTGGACGTTATATTGTTAATCTGATACATGCGATACCGTATGCTTTAAATAGGCTTAAATAGGCTACATTCAATTTTAGTAAAATTGTTTGTGTAGTGTTGCCTACTAATGTCCTCATTTATTTGTTGTGGACATAATCAGATATGTTAAATCAAGAACAAAGATAATGCTGGATATTGATATAAGCTGATGGCTATCGTCCATGAATATTGTCTGAATGAAGAAAAAACCCTTGATGATGGGTCCAGAATTTGACAGCACTCCTCTATGGAGCTTTTCTTAACAACCAGATACCTATCAACTACTTGTGTGAATGAAACAACATGTAGGCTACAGTGAATCCTGCTATATTCATGTCCCTGTCTCAGTTTTTACAATCACTGGATTTTAAACACAAACGATGAAGACAAAACCACACTATGTTAAAATTGTATGACTGAAGTGCCCGTCCTGTGTACGGTCGACGGTAGGTATACAGAGAGACACTCCACCTGGTGTGTGTGTGTGTGTGTATGTGTGTGTGTATGTGTGTGTATATATCTTAACTGTTTAGGCTTTGCTTCCCTAACTGCTGTCGCTTGCCTCTTCCAGGGATCCATTTTCGCCTCCCCACCTCCTGCAGCGTGGACAGGGCTCAGCCACCTCCAGGTACCCTTCTAATCTCCCTGCCTTTATACTGCCGCCCGTACAGGTAGCATTTCTGGCTAGCAATATAAGGCGTACAGCACACGTTAAAGGTGCTATATATGTAACAATGACAAGTGTTCAAAATAGGTATTGCAGTCCACATTCATTGACAACATTGGAGAGAGTTGTCTCCGTGACCCCCTATGATTCATGACTCGAATCTCAGGCGTGTTGCCAGGTTGAGGACATTTACCGCATTACTGGACATTTGAGCATTTTGTTTGCAAATTATAAACTAGCTCATGTGGATTTTGTATTAACTAGATGCATGGCTGGCTATATTTACGGTCACATGGATATAACCTAGTAGTGTGTTTAGATTTTTAGGTCGGGTAGAATATATTACAATCTGAGTTGATCCAGTTCATTTGCTGTATTGTTTCATATCTGGCAACCCAGGGTACTCGAGAATAACTCAAGACCAAAAACGTGTTCCAATTCCTAACATACTGGCTTTAGCATTCTTATCAGAGAAGCCTGTATTTCTACTTGTTTCCTTCATCTCAGAACTAGGACCTAGCTGGCCCCCCTACAGTACATGTGTACATTTCGATTTTTTTTAAAAAGCGCAGAAAGAAGTAAAAAAAAATTGATATAATTGGCAATTTTGTTTAAATGGTAAGTTTAAGTACAATTTCCAGTTGCACACAAAAAGAATGAATTAGTCTTGAGATTTTTTTAGGTAAACATTCATATCCATGCTGTCTGAGCAGTCAAGCTTTTTTAACAGTGGGCTGTACAATCTATTGTTTGTCTGTCAGTGTTGTAGCGGCTACTCACTGGGACCCCATAGCCACCCAGCTACACAAAGATGTGATAGAAACGTAAACGTAAAGCGCTAGTAGCTATGCACACACCAGTCTGCAAACTGCAATTTCAGGTGACATTGTCGTTTAAAAAGTGAATGAAATAGGAAAAGCAAGCGTATTAAATTGATAAAATGGCAAACCAGTGAGATAAGCATGAATGGTGGATTTTTATCTTGCTAAACGTTCTTCCGCTACGAGTGCGACGTGACCCACTTTTAGTCACCTCTTTTACATAATATGAACACGCTCCAAATCTAGAGCACTAACGCTTAACCAAAATAAATCCTCCATCTTTATCCATCCATCTTTAAGACAACAGTGGAGACTCCTCCTTTCAGTTGAAACATTTTTATGCCTGCATCTGTCTGCGTGTGCGTGTATGCATACGCACAATTCATTGGCCACACCTATATGCTGACTATTTATTATATTATTTACAATCATTATGAAAGCCTCGTTAACAATTCCTAATTAGGAAGGATCAATTGCACTTTGCACTCAGTCCCACAACACAGGTGACTAGATGGCTATGTGTGTGTGTGTGTGTCTGTGTGTCACATAGAGCCCCTACCTTATGAAACACGTCTTTTAGTTGGTTGGTTGTAGGGCTATGAATCACTGTCTCATTCTATCTTGCTCTCCTTTCTCTCGCTCTCTCTCTCTCACACACACACACTGTCAGTGATTCATGATCTAATGTTTTTTTATATACGTATATATAAGTGATGTCATCTTTTAACCTTCAAGTTGTTCCATAACAGGCTATTTTAGAATCAATTGTCAATTATCAATCAGTTGAAAAAGGCAAAACTTATTTTTTTAGAAGTGCAGGCAAGTAAATTAAAGTAAGTAACTAAGTGATGCCACAAATACACATTTCTTTTGAATCACACATAATCACAGGGTTGAATGTTTTTTATGAATTCCATTCATAATTTCATCGAAACTGGAATGAATGTTATCTAATCGTCCCTTTTTGTACTTTTTTGACAGGTTTTCAACTGAGCTTTTGGTGTATATTGTTGTCTGGTCAGCAGCATCTTACTGTATCTTTAAAACTCTTATATATATTTTATACTGCTGGTCAATATGACCTTATAATAATTGTAACTATTTCAATGCTTTATTGGTCAATAACAAAATAACCGATAAATATAAAGAACAATACTTTGTCTTTCTTGAGGGCTTTGGAACCCGTCCTGGTACAAAACCATAGGACAGTTATTGTATAAACGATCAATTCAGTTAACTTATTTTCTTGCCATTTTCAATTTAAATAAAACATTGAATAAAAGTTCATTTCAACTTTTGTTTTTAATCTTTAATACGACACTTACTCTAAAGCCGAGGAGTGTTGGCTATTAGTTGTGCTTGTTAAGTCTGTTCTGTCTGTCCCCACTAGCTCCCCCCAGTGTATTCCTGAACACCAATCATACCCCACAATTTCTATATTAATATACATTTTATATACCATGAGAAAAAAACACTCATTTAGCATTAGAGTTGTGCTCCCAGAAAATATTCCTAACAAATAAATACTATTTGAAGCCATACGGCAATTTCTCTTCGATATAAACAGATGATAATTAAAATAGTTATTTCCACGGGGCTCCAGTTCTTACATTAACACAGCAGTGGGACAGAGCGAGGGGAAAGGCCACACCATGTTACTCTTGTTAGGCGGTTACTTGGCTGAGAGCTGCAGGAAGACGCGCGGACGCTGGATTAGGCCGACTCTTGTCCTCGCCAAGAGGTACCAGCGTGCCGGTGGCGCTGGCTTCTCACGCTAAAAAGGCTCACCTGGTGGGAGACCACCAGTGAACGGGCGGAGGCCCCTCATTGGTGGAGCGAGCATAAGTGGGCCTCACGTGATTGGCAGATGTGCGCCGAGAGTTTACAAGGAGCGCACAGGGGGAGGAAAAAAATAAAAAAAATAAAGATTTAGCAAGTAGTGACTTACATTTTAGATAGGAAATGTAAATGAAAAGCAAAAGATTTCTTGCCGCGTGCGTGTCTGGAGTACCACTTCAAGAGCTACACTGTAACATGCCATAGCTTGCTGATGAACGAATATCTAAGTGAGACCATTCTAGTCTGCATTGTGTCCAGCTGTGCAGCGTGGTGGGGTGGGGTGGTCCGGTCCGGTCGGACCGGACCAGCTCTCTCATTTTCATTGAAGAAGGGAG
>OMOU01065283.1:0-12927 GCA_900312585.1 Malacocephalus occidentalis | reverse complement strand
CACACAATAACAAGAAACGGGACATTTTCTATTCATGACAATGGATTTAAATTCAGAGAATTTAAATGAGGGGATATTGGCGTTGTGGGCTTGTAGGCCATCAACTACGGGTACTAAAACCAAGCGAGCGCTTGAAGACAATGAAGACTTGAAGACAACAACAGAATCTTATTTAAATGTAATTTATTAAACAGCAAACAAACATGATTAATTAATATTCACAGAGAGACAATCATTACATTTAGCACCTTATATACAAATGACTTAAAAGTTTGATTAAAACACGTAAAAGTAACAGAATTAAAAACATGTATAAAAATCCCCACTGTACAATATACACACACACACAAAAACCTATCAAACTGATATAGTACTGCTATAGCGCCATGTTTAGCTTGGGTAGGCTAACAGCGACGTAATCACAGACAGACACTACACAAAGATGCACCACCACCTGGTCCCTAGCTACAAGTACGCCTCGGTGTACTCAAATGAATGTCCTTAAGGCCTCGTCTCAAGGGCTCATGACAAGAGGGTGATGAGTGCATCCAGAAACTTCGTCCTATCCTCCATCTTCAGTTCAATGACTGAAAAGCAGAAGAACAACATGAAAAATTGTTAGTAGCAAGGATATATTCTCTGACCTAAGCAAAAGGATGTTTGAGTGATTTGTGCGTTTGAAGAATATGATATAATAATATATATTATATAATATCACCAAGAGTCTATTTGCCAATAATCAAGACAGGCAAGAATACTTGTGGCCGCTTTAAAAGTCTGGATAAATGGGATGAACACTAGGTGGTGAACTTGACAATTAAGTTTCTAAAACAGTACACTGAAGCGAACAGCTTGCCTGCCACCTTGTGGCCAACACTGAGAGGCACCAAAAGATGGTGACTTCATCTCTTCACTGTGACAACTTGACAATACTGGCAGACAACGGCGTAACGTACTTGAAGTATCAAAGTGGTCGTGGAGGGTCCTCGAGCTGGTGCTCTCTGCAGCCTTTTCAAAAGCCCGGCCGAAGAAACTACCAGAGACAGCAGAAGACCCCAAGGTTGATGACCACATGGAAATATAGATTCAACAATGCATCGATTCCCAAAACAACTGACAGAACACACAAATACATTCAATTTCAAAACATTCGGACCCTTTGCGTTACTGTAAAAAGTAAACAGGAGCGTTCTGAAAACCTCCCCTCGCGTACGACAGCCAGCCGACCATCCCGGTCTTACTTCTTCTTGTCCGAGGTGTCCGACTCCGGCGGTATCCCCAGAGCGATGACGGTGCCCTTCTCCACGTCCATGGGCACAGCCATGACCAGCGGGAGCAGCTTGCACCGCTTGTTCCTCGTCTGTGAACACAGAGCACCGAGTCAGAGAGTCAGAGCGTCTGCTGCACAGAGAAGTGCTGCAGCACTGAGGGAGAGCTGGGATAATATGAATATGTTAATATCTGGTGTGTCAGGGCCAAGCAGCCTAATAAGTAACTTTTCATCAAATTTTCATCATCCAAATTGGGTAATAACAAGAAACTACACACATTGCTGACTAACTTACAGGAACAAGGTGATATGTATGTCATTTCTGTAATAATGTGGAAACTACGTTTTTTGGGTGATGTGTGGTGCAAAGAAAAGTGGTTGGCAGTTGCACTTACAGAACACACAAAAGCTTTCAGGAGATACTTGCACAGCAGCGTCAGGGCCATGGGTTTGGAGAAGAGCTTCACGTCTGGAGTTCCCTGGATGACAAACAGTTACATTTTGCAGAGGTCAGAGCAGAGGGCGTGCAGGAAGACTTAGTGGTGGAGGTCGGGGGGTTAGGGCTCGTGGGCGGGGGGCGGTACCTCCATGAGGTAGCAGTAGAGGAAGGGGCCCTGGGACAGGATGAGGTTGGTGCAGATGCAGCTGGCCACCGTCTGCTGGATGGCGATCAGCTTCTTCTTGGCCAGATCAATGCCCAGGTGGAGACGTTCCAGGTTACTCCTTCAAAAGAGTAATTTAAACATAGAGAGGAAAAAATATCGCCTTCGTCTATCATCATGTGACTTGTTGGTTAGTTATGTTCTTAATTCTTCGGAATTAAGAGCTTTCTTGTGTTGCTTGACGCCGTCATTATGTCAATGGTCCAAATGGATTACAGATCATCAGGATTATCTCTGGATCCTTTTCTCCATCTACCAAAACGTCAGATCCATGGAACACACCTAGAAAGGCAGTCAAGGGCTTTGATGAAGTTGTCACTGGCGCTCTCGTCTTTCTCTGTGCTCTCGAGCAAGGCAGCGGCAGCGTGCACCACGTCACTGGCCAAGAAGCGGTTCTTGAACCCAAAGTGGACTCCAAATGTTTGGATACGGATGTCCTTCATGCTGCGGGTGGCGGGAGAAAGCGGGTATGAAGCCATGCGAATAAACAACATATAAGAAAGCCTTGACTGTTCATCAGTTGAGTTTGGCCCGAACCTCCCCCTTACCCGTATTTGTTGGAGGACTCCTCGATGACCTCCCTGAGGTTCTCTTTGATGGTCATGTCCATGGAGTGGAACTTCTGTCTCACCTGCTTCAGGGGGAGCCTGCAGGGAACGCGACACACTCCCGGTTACAACACACCCTCAATACATCATTGAGGAATGAATCAAAACAAATAAACACAAAACAATAAATCATCACTAAAGTGAGATCCGTCGCATCAACGCATCGACCTGTTGTCCACAAAGAACCGCCGCCACCGATTATCAAGACTCACCCCATGTCAGCCAGAAACTCCTGCAGCTTCTTCTGGCCGTTCAGAGACCAAAGCTTGAAGTTGCAGGAGGTGTACGTGGAGTTGCAGATGCTTTCAAACAAGGACCAGTGCTGGTAGAGGGTGAGACGAAGGCTGGAGGACGGGGAGGGTTCAGGAAGAGTGAACATTTTGAGCGAGACGGAGACAGAGGCACATTTGTGTAGAATGGGTACGGTTGCGTCGACTTGAGGGCCTAAAAAGGATACTCGTATTCGAAGGAGATCCTCATGCAGTCGATGGAGAGGGCGTTGTCCTCGTCCTCGTTCCTGTGGTTGTGACGGGAGACATGGCGCTGCATGGTCGCCATGTCTGTCACGTATTTCATGCTAAAAGCAGACCGCACGGGACATTGGGTATAAAGGGAACAATTGAGCTACATGCAGTGCATCACATCATCTCATACGGAACAGAGTGCTTTTATATATTGCGGGGTTTTTTTAGAGATATATGAGAAAATAATTTCCTACTGTGTGATTTTGTCATGGACCCACTGATCCGTCAGTCCAATGACAGCCCACCTGGAGAAGGATAAGAAAAGAACATTCTCAATTTAAAAAGCACAGTCATGTCTTGTTGTTTCCACATGCGTGTCACTGGTTCCCCTGGTTTGGAAGCCCCTCACCACAACATATCTTTAGTGTCTTTCGTCAGGACCCACGCCAGCTCAAATATCACCAGGGAAGCCTGACAACAACAAAAAAAACAACAACCACACAATGTTCTTTACACCAATATGCAGGCTGCCATTCAGTTTGGACGGTCTACGATTCACTTTCAAAAAGGGACTCACAGACGTCCCGTGGTATTCATACTGCTCGTAGTCAAACAGGATCTCGCGTCTGTGGGAGGAGCTCAGAGTTAGCCATGGCTCAGGGAGAGCGCCCGGCGTGTCGGCCGCATTCCATTAAAAAAACCCACTTTACCTCCGTGCCTCCCATTCCCTCTTCGCCCGCTGCCTTTCAATTCTCCTCTCCACCGCCCCCTATTGAGAGAGAACATGATTGCATGGACAAATGAAGCAGAATTTTGGGTACATTTAAAAAAAACGATAGATAAATATCGTAATATGCTTATGAACTCAGAATTAAAGTCATTACATTGAAGTCAACAGAAAAAGTTTAGCATATTTTATTTTTTTTCAGTTTAGTGCTTTTAAAAAAAAAAAAAGTCTCTGTTTAATGTTAGGCACCGATTGCACCTTCAATGTTTGCAAATACTAAGGCAATAAAGCTGTTCAACTGATTCAGATTTATAATTTCAAGGGTTCACTTAGAGGATTACTGTATCCTATAATACAGTAATACCTATATCCGATATGCTGGGCATCACAATCCACGTATGAATTTCATTCAATGACCATACATGATACTGCTCAGCCCGTAGACACATAAAACGAAGCACATCCTCAGATGGTGCCAAACTACTTCGTCATATCTCCTTCGTTTCCCCGACGGTTCTGAACTGCCGTCGCTCTCGTTCCCAGAGTCATCACCGCCCTCGTCTTCATCCCGGAATATGTCGTCATAGGAGGGGACGCCCAGGTCGTCGTCCTGCTTGATCAGCAGCTTGATCTGAGAAAGGACAGACAGCTTCAGAACCCAGAGCTCCACCTGAAGTGCTTGACAGGCTCCAGGGGCACAGATAGTTATGGATTGTATGAACGGACACCAACTCCGATATGGCAGGTGGATTGACAATAGTCTAATTTAATCAAACTAGCTCAACTAATGATGCCATGCTGAGGAAGATGACAAAATTCAGACAAAATTCTATCATTAGTATCTTGGTCACCTGGGTGTCGTTGTAGACATTAACTACGTCCACGGGCCGATGTGCGTCACAGACGAAGAAGATGGAGTCGTCCTCTGGTTGCAGCATCTCCAAGAGGTCCACATTAGCTCCGCAGTTGATAAGAACGAAATACTGGAACTAACAACAAATACATCCATCACGTTAAAAATCGTTCAACTGATTGCTGACTGGCCACAAAGGTTTGAATATCTTGTATTTATTATAGTGAGTTTTTAATCACCTGTTCTTTGTGCTCGAGGAAGGCAGTGCCGAGGTCCTGCCAACCTGTCACTGGTACCAAGGTGTACTGAACCTGGTCACAGTGGAACAGGGCCTGGGAGCAGAGGGTGCACAACACAGACACACTTATGAATACCATTTTAAAATCGGCTCCTTTCTAAACACCCATTGACAAATAGAGCATGCATCTTAAGCGTATACGATCATGAAAACGAGCTTGTTTACAATGCATGCATGATTTAGGGGGAGCGAGTTCGGGGTACAACGGGCTGTGCCCATTTGTATTTTATTCCACAGACTATCATCAAACCCACCTTTACACGTGTATGTCAGTCGCTCTAAACATCTGTCCATAGTCTAATATGAATGAATAGGAATACTGTGCTGGTTCTACAATGGGCCATTCGTTGGACAGGGATGATTTTCAGTAGGTCAGCCAACTGGAGAACTTTATTACCTGCAAGACTTTACACGCGCAGAGGGCGTCGATATCTGGTGCCACCAGGAGGGCAACTCTCTGGGGAAAGAGGAGCTTTTATTAACACAACTAAAGACAAAACATTGGATGTTGGCGAGATACAACCTGAAAACCTCTTACCTGGTTCATAACGACGTCGTAAAACTCCTTTCTGATATCCGTAAGGAACATTTTGTTTTGAAAGTGTAATAATTTAATGCAGAATAGCAGTACAGCTGTCCAGCTGTCGCGGAGTTCCTTGTTAAAAGTATCGCGCCAAATCACCCACGTCACATCCGGTGTCTGTCGACGGAAGTTCACGAGTGGAAATGTTGCAGTTTGATTGGTTGAAAGCAGAGACCGTAAAATATAGTATACACGTAAAACTATAATAATTAAAAATAATAATAATAATAATCAGCGGACGGACAACCTCCGTCTTTATTGTCGCGGTTCCAACCATGCATGTACACCCAACCATGTCCCAGGCGGGAATCGATCCCAGGACCTTCTAGCTGTGAGGCGACATAGATGCCCATAGAATACAAGTAAAAGTCTACTAGAATGTTGGGATTAAACCAGTTTATTTAGAAATCACCCGCCTAAAGTCATTAAAAAAAGTCAGCAGATATTTTCGCCAACAAATGCTTAGCACGACAAAAACAAAACTTGTTTTCAGCTATATCTCCATGGCAAGGGACTGATATCCCCAGGTCTTTAGAAACCTGTTAGAAAAACATCCCGTGAAGTCTAATTGTTAAACCCAGGTGAAGAAAGCATTTTATTGAATAGCAATTGCACGTGCAAAATTAAGATGGAAGGAGAGCAAGTATGTCTTATCGGTAGCCACTGCAAGTGCAGCCTAAACATGTCAACATGTAAGAAACTCAAGTCAACCCCCACAAAATTAATAAGGCAATGAAAAATGCATACATCAAAAATAATAGAAAACATTTGCCTGTAAAACCCAACCATCATTGCATCAGGTCCATTTCAGTTGTAAATTATACCCTTTAAAAAATTGCCATGTACCCGTGAAAAACCGAACAGTTGAGGTAAAACTAAAAGCAATGACATCAAAGCATAATTGTGTGGCTATTTTTTGTAACATTTGATGTATACACTGAACAATGAACAATGAACAACAAATGAACAAACAATGTTTTCCTGTGTGTGATGTTTGCAAATAACTACAAAATAAAGGCACAAATTAATTTTGGTCCAAAAGCCTAAGAGCAAAGCAGGCCTACGTCAAGCAATGATAGCTTAAGCTTGTTTCACATGATCCCACATCAATAAATAAAACATGTGTGAAGAACGCACTGCTCCAATTGCTAAAATGTTTAAGTTCTGTAAAACCAGCCTACCTAAAGACAAAGAAAAGATTGCAAAGAACATCACAAATGATAATTCAGCTTGGTCACTGACTGAGGTGATCACATTATAAAGATAACAGTAGCCAGATGATATGAGTATGGGAATGGAGTCGCCCAGCAGGTGTGGTATGGGGCTAGCACCAGTTCCCTGGGGGTGGTAGGGCTTTAGGAAGGCCTACGACACACAGGTTTGTGAGAAGGTATTTTTCAATGTCAGCTCAATATGTTCACAATTCTCTATTATTTACAGTTGACACCTTATTACAATACATTTGCGAGGCAAGATTACAGGTATAGGAAGGCCTTAAATTAATCAAATTACCACGTGGGAACTTGCAAAGCATTTAACAAAAGTGCATTCATCAATGACTGCATGTGATATAGGGGTCGAGTGATGTCACAAATGCACACTTGTGTGTGCATTTGTGGTCATATTTCAGATGCTGTATGTAAAATGTAAACAATAACATTCAAATTACGCTGGGAAATGATTAGGATATTCAAAACATTACTGAAAATGACCACAGATCATTTTTACCAATAAAGACGAAAACATTAAACTAGACTTGACAGGGAAATTCAACATTTTCCTCATTCCAATCATAAAAGTCATAGTTCAAACCCTGCATCCTTCAGAAATAGTTGTAGGTAAGCCGTCTCTGTGACGCAGGGGCCTGTGGCTCTCCAGGTCTTGCAGCGACGGGTAGTGCTGCCTGTAGCACACCCAGGCGATCGAAAGACCCAGTAAAGAGCCCACCAGCACATCTTACAAAAGGAGAGCAAACAAACAAACAAACAAACTTGGATGTAACCACCTTCATAATAATCACATCAATAAAATACAGAAAGCCGAGTGGGAAGCAGACGTCCATAGAAGCGCTGCTGTGGACGTGTTCAGTCGGTTTGAGCGCGAAGGTGCTCTGAGCTCACCTTGCCAGTGGTGCTTGAAGTCACAGGTCCTGGAGAGAGCGATCAGGCTGGCCAGGAGCAGAGGGGCAAGGAAGGCACAGAGTCGCCATGCCCTGCCCTGACCCCCTTTGTTGAAGCACTGCAGTTTGCCCCCGAGATACAAGGCCGTGAAACCCAACCCTGCAAAGGCAACTGGACAACGAAACGCAAAGAAAATGTTGACAGAGGCACCGGAGACAGAAGAAAGTTATGATGGAGTGCACTACAAAGCAAAAAAGGAGAAGACCATAAGGGCTTCGGTAGGGTTGAGAACCAAAACTCAGTTCCAAATGAGAACCGAATCCAAGATGCCGAGTACTGGGTACCCACCCCCAAAAAAAAGTTTAATTTCGGTTCTGCTTATCGGTTCCTGAAAGAGATATAAATCTTTATTTAACGTTTATCTGCCAGGACCTGTTTACGTTACCCATCAACACAACAAACCTGTCCATTTGTATGCAACTTATACAGGCTCGGGCCGCAGAAAACAGTCGAATCTCTGTCATTTAGGTAGGCAAGATTTAAAATAAATCGCTAAAAGTCACATTTACGTGGTCGTTGAGTCTGTCTGACTCAGAGAGGAGTTGTGACTGTAGGTTTCCTTTTGTCTACGTTAGCATAACTGCTCTAGATAAATTCTTTTTGATTCTTCATTTAAGATATTTTCAATGCAGTCTGTGGATCATACGTTTAGAGAAATCATTATTTTTATATATATATATATGAAGGGGAGAAATGGCTCTCACAGGACGAGTGGCCACTAGGGAAGCTCTTTCGTCCCTCCATTACGGTATCCGGGTCACCGCTGCACTGCATCTCCAGGTTCATCTGCCCGTCCGGGAAGCAGCGGTAGAAGAAGTCGGGTCGCGGCCTGAATCAGGAGGAAAGCATGCACGGCCCTGTTATTTACAGATACAACCACATCTTCAGATTACAGAACAGGGTACGGCAGCAAAGAGTCAGCGCTGTGTTTGTGCAGATGTACCTGCCGACCACCAGCTTGATGGCATTCGTAAGGACTCCGTTCAGCACTAGCGTTAGAGTCAGAGCTGTGGAAAGAGCGCAAGAATTATTGGGACAAATCAAAAATGTGACAATTTCATTTTTCTATTCCACATGGAAGAAGGGACACGGCACAACAGCAATTCCTTGTTCCATCAGTGAAATCAAGTCATTCTCTCTGGAGCCAAAGCTCTCTCTGCTTTGCGCAAGCAATTGCAATTATGAAATGTGTATTGTGATTCAAGCAGCTGTTCATACCAAGGGAGGCTTCTTTCAGGTCTCCCTTCTCTGCCTTCTGCAGGATGGTGAAGAGCAGGATTAGCGCCATCGGTGTGAAGCACGCCAGACTCTGAGGGAGAAAAATAATCAATGTCGGGCCTTCAATTGAAAGCCCAAAACATACCGATGCCATGTTGTACGAGCGTGCTGACGAAAAGGCTCCCACTGGCCAGGCAATACTCACAAACATGAGTTTTGTGGTCACATGGTCTTTTTGCACACGATGGAACTTGTACAGCCACATCTCCTCCGGCTGGATTTCACGGATAAACGGCGGCATCTCCTGCGTTATACTGAAACAAAAATGTACAAGTGTGATTGTGTCCCCAAAGAAATGATTTATATCACGGGGAGAAATGCCGGAAGCGGGGTTAAATATACTTACAAGAAGATGCACAGAAGCACCGTTCGGATGGAAACCTCCGAGAGGAAACCTTGCAGTAGTTTGGCCTTCATTTGTCTTCGGTTCTGGTCGACTCTAGACAGCAGCCAGCATCTCTTCAGTCCACACACAGCCTGTTCTCCCACACTAACATGACAGAAAACACAGAAATAGTGAACATAGAGTCTGGAAATACATGGAAAGGGAGTTTGTAGGCATCAATTAGGCATGCATTTTGGCCATGGGTGTCTTGCTTTCGACATGCGTATTGTGAAGCCTGTGTGTGATGGGTACAGCTGTTGGCCAATGAGAGAAGGTATGCTTTAATTACTCTTTCCCCCCCCCAATGGTCGACGGCGTTTGACGTCTCTCTACGAGAGAGACGAGCTAGCTAGCAATACAACATTAGCAAACTAGGAACATCTGTCAGGCTGGGCATCTGGTCCGAGTCTGCTTCATCATTTCCGGATTCCACGATGAGAATCATGCAGCATTACACCTCATCACCAGGACTCACCTTGATCAACCGTAGTCGCTTATCGCTTCCTGGAGTCAATCATGGTTATAGCATCCACTCGGCACGATATCGTGTGTATATATATATATATATATTGTGCAATGGGCGCTCATCAACAAGGACGCCACGGAAGCATCAATGCCGAGCGATAGGTAAAGTACCGGTAGGCAGCGATCCACTTCCGTCCTGGGGATTTTCACAGTAAAAGCCCCACGCGCACTTAACCATATCCGGGGTGCCGTTGACATGTGTTACGTGGCTGCTGGAAGACATCCAAGTGCGTGGGGGTGGGGGAGAAGTCAGATGTCACCTCCATCTCAGTGGACAAGAGGCATATCTTGATTGTGTGTTGTATTGTCACTTAAATACATGTCTAATCATTTCAATCTATCTCCTGTGATCAGAGATTCGGGACGATGAGTCTGTCAAGGACAAAAAGAAAGGGTCCAAAAGGGTTTCACTTAGACAGAGTATAGCTTTATTAAAGTCAAACTTCAGGCATGTCTGAACTCCTCAAATCCAACTTTAGAATGGAAAAACGGAATCAATATTCTCAAATAAAAAGACAGTCATGTACAAAAAGTTGTCCCAACAGTCACACACACATTTAGAAGCAGAATTGTACAGGCAATAGCACAGCACAGTAACATGATCCTATGTCTTGAATCTGGAATCTATGCAAGTTCAATGCAAAGTATGCTATTTACAAGTCTTCATCAATATGCAATATGCAGTAACACAGGTGGAACAGTAAGAAAGTTGGTACTTTGTGTAAATCAGTGTTTTAAAGATGAAAGGAACCCCTGCTATGCGTCCCTTCTCAAGGTTTCTGCCTTTTCCAACTTGGTGTTTGGAAGGTTTTCCTTTAGGATGAGTTAATTCAACTGAGTGTAGGCCACTGAATCCTTTAGTGATTCCTATACAAATAAACAAACACAAAGAGCCGTGTGACCCCAGTAAGAATGACTGTAAGCAATTTGATGTAAAAAAGGTGTGACCTTATGATTTTTTTTCTTTTTCCATTCCATTTTTGTATGAGGAAAAAAATGAGGGCTGTAGGGCAGTATGGCAACCAGCAAAATTGCACACACAAAAAAAATATCACAAACTGAAACATACAATTAAGACATAAGCGCTATGTTCTGTTCAATTGAGTTGGCAGAAAATGTCAATATTCAAGACATTTATTCATTTATAAAATTTATAAAATAACCATGAAACTTTCTTGAGAACAAACATGCTTTTCTCTTGAAGAATGTGGCCACCGCACGATAAATCGACAAACACAACTCAAATGGATTTCTGACAACAAGTAGATCAAATGATGCTGTAACACTGCAATGCACCAGGTGGGCCTATACGAAATGTCAACACTGCTCTGAACAGCTCTGAGGGGCAACGTCAAAATGTCAAAACACTAAACTATTCAAGTGGTTTGGAGGTACAACTGTAAAGGCCGTTGTTTTTCTAAAACAAAAAAAAGACACAAAAAAAAACCCCATGACAACTTTTATAAAAAAATAAACAATAATAATTGTGGAATGATTGCGTCGATGACATAATGTCTCATATGGAGTGACTGTTACCGCCCTGACCGTGAGGTAAAAACCAAAACATTATTATTAGCATTACCGACCTTCATCAAATATTATTATTCAACACCAAACTGTAACAGGTCTTCCCCAGCTGTGGAATCATCTGGAAACTATACACGTTTATATATATATATATTTATATATATATATGTAAAAGATTATAAATAAAAATACATGTGTCAAATAAAGAGTTAGTTATTCTGTTTGGCCAATTTGCACTGTTGGGATATGTATGAAAGTGCTATGGTGATGCACCTGGGCTATATTAGCATGTGCTGTACATCCTACAGTGGAACGGAGGGTCCTACTTCCAAAACCTATGACTTTATAGCCGACAAAACCGAGATACCATTCTCAGAACGCCAACTGTAGCCCGTGGAATGATTCTTTACAACAACAATAAAAGTTCTTAGTATGTCTTAGTCGATCAATTGCTATGCATACAGTACTTTCATGTATGCGTTTACGGAAAAAGGTTGTTGCTCAATACCGTACAGGAGATTGGTGCCACTTGACCTATAGATGATTGACACCAATCAGTTTGGGGGCAAAATCTCAAAACAAAAAAAAAACCAGAGAGGACATTGTGAGAAAGAAAAAAAACAAAAAAGGAAGAAAATGCATGTAAGCCCACGCTGAACTAGTATGAAAATAACCTCCAAATCCTCATCACATAAAAAAGTGACTAAATGGGAAACATCACATGTAAAAACACACACACACACACATATATATATATATATATATATATATATACACACACGTGTGTGATGAGCATATTCCCCGTTTGCTTCAGTCATATTTTCTCTAGGACACGGCGGTGAGGGGATATACCACTTCAGAACATGGATCTGACAAATGAGCCATTAAAAACACTGTACATCGGTTTTCGCGATTTTTCTTTGTACAATATAACGAACTGCTGTATAACGCCATGTTTCCTACTCGATATACAAAAACAAAAACAAAAAAACGGATCTAGCTGTGAGAATGCGCCCCGCGTCGAGACACACCCCCACCCAAGGGAGACGGTGATCGATGGGAGTCATCTGTGTCACCAAACGTCTTGTACAAAACTAAAACCAGGCTGCGGGGTTAGGCTGGCAGTATCCAATTCAGGGCAACCTACCAGGGGGGTAGTGACACATTTCTGATCAAACCGCGCTTGATTACCACCGGGAGAATGGAGTTACGACACAGTTTCAACTTCAACGTTACTACAGAAGGAAGAGGTATTGGTAAATTTTTTTTGTACGTTTTCTTTTTTCATTAAACATGTACACGTCATATGTTTTCCGTTTTATATACACTTCTGTAGATGCGTGACCTACCTACAAATTGTGTTAAGCAATAAGCCGAGTGAAAGTGCTTCAGGAAGGTTTGGCAAAAAAAAAGAAGAAAAATCTTAAAAGAAAAAAGAGAAAAAAAAAACACATCAGCGGTCACAGTACACGACAATACTAAAAAGAATGAACTGCGTCTGGGCAGTAGTCATCACAGCCCAAAGTCATACCTTAAGGCTGATGTACAATACTTAGAACAGCACCAG
>OMOU01065278.1:0-10644 GCA_900312585.1 Malacocephalus occidentalis | reverse complement strand
TGATGCCTCCCACCCATACCAACACCTGTTCAGCCTGCTGCCGTCGGGGAAGAGACTGCGGAGTCTCCGGGCCAGAACCAGCAGGCTCAAGAACAGCTATTTCCACCAGGCGGTCAGGAGGCTCAACTCCCTCCCTGCTCTGCCCTCCTGCCCCCAACACATACTGACTCTGCCAACACCTCCCCCCTGCCCCACCCCCTACCCCCATTGACTGCACATTCCACTTCCCCTGCCCTGCAATTTGCACAATAAACTACCTCACCTTACCGTGCCCTACCTCACCATACTTGCTTGGACTGTTCTGACTGAAAATAAATACATAAATTAAAAAAAATATTACTGTGTCATTGTTTATTGTTCACTGTTTAGATCGTCCTTCTGTTTATATTGTTTATATTGTATATCTGTTTATATTGTATATCTGTTCATATTGTATATCTGTTCATATTGTTCATTGTTTATATTGTTATATTGTTCATTGTTTATATTGTTCATTGTTTATATTGTTCATTGTTTATATTGTTTATATTGTTTATATTGTTCATTTGTTTAGACTGTTTAGACTGTCCATTTGTTTAGACTGTCCATTTGTTTAGACTGTTCATTTGTTTAGATTGTCTTTCCTGTTTAGATTGTCTTTCCTGTTTAGTTTGTCTTTCCTGATTAGATTGTCTTCACTGTTTTAGATTGTCTAATTATTTATTTTCACAAATTCACCTGGGTCTGAGAGGCATGTAATTTCATCTGTGCTGTATGTCAATATAGCACATTTGACAAATAAAAGAACTTTGACTTTGACTTTGACTTATATAAACCATTATATTTATTTATAAACCATTATATTGTAATGATATGTATTTATATAAACCATTATATTATAATGACATGTATTTATTTAAAACATTAAAATTATCTTTGCTTGGAAGTGCAAATGATTTATAGATCAATTGGAGGTCAGCTTTTTGGAAGGGAGATGAGATGCATTTTTTAATCGATCGAGGCGATGCACATTGCATACAAACCTGGGAGTGCCGATGGGTGAATGGTTCCATATGATTTACAATAATAATACACAATATAATAATATCCAGGTAATTCCTACCTGAAGTCCATGTCCCCCAGGGCTACCAGTGGGCCCCTGGGGGCCGGCGTCCCCGCGGGGCCCACTGCAGCCGTCCGCTCCAGGAGCGCCTGGGACCCCTGGTGCTCCTGCATGGCCCTGGCGCACACACACACACACACACACACACACACACACACACAACCATATTACAAGCTAGTATGATACAAGACACCATATTATGATGTGTATATATATCATGTATATATAATATACATGATATATATTGTAGTAACTCACCGGGACCCCATCGGCGCCCGGATAGCCAGGAGCTCCGGAACCTCCCTGAAGAAGAATAAGATGATGTAGCAGGAAATGTGCGAATAAATCGACATACAGTAGTTCTATATTACGTAAATAGATAAGTAGCCATCCACCCGGATCTCAAAAACTACCATTATTACTTGTTGTCAACCAGCTTCCACATCCTGTTAGCTAAAATATCATGCCCACCCCTCTGTGTCTGCATCTGGTCGTCATGCGTTGTATTAAATGCTAAGTTCACAGCTCAGTTATACAGTGAAGCAGAGGGATGAACAGTGGAGTGGGCCAGAGGTTTTACCGTAAGCAGGCTAGTAGCATGGAGAGGGCAAGCTAGTAGCATGGAGAGGGCAAGCTAGTAGCATGGAGAGGGCAAGGTAGTACCATAGAGAGGGCAAGCTAGTACCATAGAGAGAGCAAGCTCGTAGCATAGAGAGAGCAAGCTAGTAGCATGGAGAGGACAAGCTAGTAGCATGGAGAAAGCAAGCTAGTAGCATGGAGAGGGCAAGCTCGTAGCATCGCTAGGGAAAACGATGGAGCATCAGACCTCCAGTGACATCAGAATGTGACATTATAGGGCTTGAGGTCGAAGGTCAATCACCAAGCTTTGAACCTCAAGAAATATTCACAGAGGAAGCCAAACATGCCAGCTGGGGTCAATAGGTCATCACCCGGCTGAGCCAGCCTGTAAGTAAGGATAGGGTTATGCCCCAATGGAAGCTGCTTGCTTTGTTTTGTACACAAGTTACCTGTAAATTAATGTGAGATTGAGATCAACTTCCAAGGCAGCAAAATGTCAAAATACCATGGTTGTCATGACAGTTATTCTATCACTTTCTCTGTAATGGACATTTGCGCACAATCTGTGAGCTGTTGCTCGCCATTTATTCCTAGTTTAGATTAGATTAGATTCAACTTTATTGTCAGAGTACGCATACCAGTACAACGAAATGCAGTTAGCATCTAACCAGAAGTGCAAAGTAGTAGCATAATTGCAACAGTATAACAACAGTATGACAAGTATAACGACAGTATGACAGTGAACGGTAACAGTGACAGTAGCCGTATGAGCAGAGCAGTAGCCGTATGAGCAGAGTGGTTGGATTGTGGGATATATTGACTAACAAAGGATACATCGATATTAGTTTATTGAGGGTTATATTTAGATTAACAGAGTCACCTCTACAAAAAGGATCACCGTATTTCCGAATCAGAAGCCCTGGATGAACAAAGAGGTCCGCCTAATGCTGTAAGCTCGTGATGCCGCTTTTCAATCAGGTGATGCGCGAGCCTACAGTTCCTCCAGAGCTAACCTGAAGAGGGCAATCAAGGAGGCCAAGCTAAGCTACAAGCTAAGGCTCGAGGAGAACTTCAAGAACTCCGACCCCCGACGCATGTGGCAAGGCATCCAGGCCATCACAGACTACAAACCAACCAACTCCAAACCACCATCCAACGATGCTTCCTTCATGGATGAGCTGAACACGTTCTACGCTCGCTACGAGAGGGACAACCATGATGGGGCCATCAGGCCTGTCCTTCCTGGAGACCACCAGCCACTAACACTCTCCCCCTCTGATGTAGGTGTGGCACTGAGCAAAGTGAACGCATGGAAGGCTGCCGGCCCTGATGGCATTCCCGGTCGGGTGCTCAGGGCCTGCGCCATGCAGCTGACTAAGGTCTGGACTGACATCTTCAACCTGTCACTGGCCCAAGCAGTTGTCCCCGCATGCTTCAAAACCACCTCCATTGTGCCGGTGCCCAAACACTCTACCGCCAAGAGCTTTAATGACTTCCGACCCATTGCACTCACCCCATCATCACCAAGTGCGAGAGGCTGGATGCCATATTCTTGGTGCTACACTCCGCTCTCTCCCACCTGTACAACAAGAATCCTGACCAACTGCATCACAGTCCGGTATGGCAACTGCACCGTCTCGGACAGGACAGCACTGCAGAGAGTCGGGAAAATGGCCCAATGCATCACCGGCTGTCCCCTCCCCACCATGGAGGCTGTCCAGCACAAGTGCTGCTTTCGAAGGGTGTGCAGCATTGCCAAGGACAGCTCCCACCCCCGTCACAGTCTCTTCAGCCTCCTAGTCTCTGAGAGGCGCTACAGATCAGCAGATTCAGAGACAGCTTCTTCCCCAGGGCTGTCGCTCTTCTGAACTCTTCAACCCGATGAGTCCCCCCACCCCCGACATCTACACACCTGCACCACCACCACCCTCCTAACCGCACACTGACTCCAGCACCACTCTCAGACTTGTGGACACTGTACATTGCACAACACTGCATACTGTATATTACTGTACATTACTGTATATATCCTGTACTGTATATACTCCACTGTCCTCTCTGTATATTCTCTGCAGATCCCACATTGGAAGGCGACTCCAGACCCGGACCCGCCAGACATTTGCATGTCGACTCTGAACCCGGACATTTGCACGTCGACTCCGGACCCGGACCTGCCAGTCACTCGCACTGCTCCCCGCACGTCAACTCCGGACTCGGACAAACCAGACACTTGCACTGCCTCCCGTATATACCCCGCTGTACACCTCAGTGTATACGCACTACTGCATATACCTCCGTCCATACTGTACATACATCTATATTTATGAACATATACTGTATGCACTGTAAATTCCATATATTCTCATACGCACTGTAGATTATGTATATTCTTATATGCACTGTAGACTCTGTATCATTTCTGAGGATACCTCTGTCCATACGGTATATACCCCAATGTATATCTCTGCCTATACTGTACATTCCTCAATGTATAGCGTTCACCATATATATAGACATATCTATATGCACTCCACAGGCTCAGTATATTCCTGTAGATGGTGTACATTCTCTGTATATTCTGCCCATACTGCTACTGTTACTGTTCACTGTTATACTGTTGCACTTTTGCTACTACTTTGCACTTCTGGTTAGATGCTAACTACATTCCGTTGTACTGGTATGCGTACTCAATGCGTGTGCAATGACAATAAAGTAGAATCTAATCTAATCTAATATTTGATGGAAAATAAACTAGATTTTGTTGTTTAAGCCTATGTATATGTCTATTCATTGATTCAGTCATCTACTAAAATCCATTTAAATTAAAAAATGTTGCTTCTCGTGTCAAATATTGATATGCGATTAAAATGTGATTAATTGAGATTAATTAATTACAAAGCCTCTAATGAATTAGCTAATTTATTTTAATCGAGTCCCACCACTAATATTTATGTTATATTATTGCTAATGTGTAACGTTACTAAGACACATGTGTAGCATTTTACCTCTAGATTTATATGAGCATAAAATGTTATTGATTTCAATGTAGCATTGTGACAAATACAATGGAACAACAAAAATTATATTTATTTTCAGGCCACACAAATTCCTGTTTCACATTTAACAAGTTGCATTTTGTATTCAATCAATAAATAATTACTCTATGAGGACATTCCATCTTTTCCCATATTGAGCACATCCTGACAGAATGCCCTGTAGTGGTTCAACAGAACCTGCAAATCAAGATTTAGGGTACAGGCAACCCCTCCACCCTCCCCCCAATTTTGGGTTCTTTCCGGTTGGTTTCTTTCATCTAGTGACTAATGTAATGACTCAACAATGATTGAAATACCTGAAATACCTTCATTATGTGAAAACTGCTTCATTGCTTTTCAAACCCCCTTCCCTGGATTGTGGCCATGATGTAGCAGAAGGGCTTGTAAGTCCTGATGATCTCCAATGATGTTGCCTGGGGCTGAAGCCTCCTGAGGTCACTCATGGCAAACTAGTCTGGGATGAAGAACCATTGTCCAGACACTCATGATGCTGGATGGATGGATGCTCAATGAAATTAACTGCACCATGTGCTATCCGGGTTGCGGGACCAACCCCTGGGTAAAGTCTGCAGGTGGCAGTGGCTCAGTAGCTAGAAAGGTTGTCTGGCAACAGGAAGGTTGCTGGTTTGCACCCCCTAGCTAAGTGTTGAGGTGTCCCTGAGCAAGACACCGAATCCCAACTCTTCCAGACAACTGATTATTGCCTTGCATGGTTGACACCGCCGTTGCTCTATGAATGCCTCCAAAACTAAGGAGCAGATTGTGGACTTCAGATGGACACATCAGATGACTTGCACACCACTGGGGATTAATAGGACTGCTGTGGAGAGGGTGACTCTGTTGAGGAAGGTGAAAGGGGGGTGGTTGAATAAGAAAACGTATTGATTTTATTGCGTGACTATTTTACTGTGCAAAAAAACTATATTTCAGTACTGCAACTGATAGGGATGGGTCATGATTTTTGAATATTCAAATAGTATAATGCCTCTGTGCTGTGGGTGTAGGGGTCGAGAAGAGAACATATCAAAACAATGTCATAGCATAGCATGGCATA
The DNA here is from genome assembly GCA_900312585.1 of Malacocephalus occidentalis. Taxonomy (NCBI): domain Eukaryota; kingdom Metazoa; phylum Chordata; class Actinopteri; order Gadiformes; family Macrouridae; genus Malacocephalus; species Malacocephalus occidentalis. Next base: position 4,853 of record OMOU01065278.1, on the reverse strand, counting down.
ACATGGAATAGCATGGCATAGCATAGCATGGCATAGCATGGCATAGCATGGCATAGCATAGCATGGCATACACGGCTAGCATGGCATACACGGCTTGCAACGGTTTGCAATAAAAAGTCTGTGATAGTTTGCCACCACATCAAAAGTCTGTTTAACCTATCCATTGTAAAACCTACCTGCATACATGCACACCAGATGTTCTAATGGCTTTTTACTGTGGCAGAGCTAGCGGGATACATTTCTAAACAACTCGATTCGAGCCTTTTTCAAACCTAAGACTGCCTAGTTTAGGGCAGGGTACTTATAACTTATAATTATATATTGGCCAAACAATAGAGAGGAGTACTACTGCAACACCTGGGCAGGTAAACACCGCTGGACATTCAGAGAGTGAATGTCTAGTATCTTTCTGTAAAATCACATTCCAACTATCAACATGATCGCCGCATTGTGAGACTGAGTTGTGAAAATCGCTCTCTGTTGCATGGGGGTTGGAGGGGGTCAGAACTGGGTCTCAATCCCCACCCCCAGCTATGGGGGCATGCCTCGCAGTTTCGTCTCCTGGAACCGCGTCACGAGATCATAGATTGGATCATTTGTATCGGTATCTAGGTTCGAGAATCATTACCCCTAATCCACAGCCAAAGGCATCTCAGGTGTTTTTATGATTTATTTTACTATTTACTAACTTGAACCATTATAATTGACGATACTAACTTGATTACGTGGGAGGAAACAGATGTACAGTCTCATTTATGCTCATTTATGCTAAAAACAACAACAAAAAAACATCTCAACAGGAGTAAGCATGATGAAGGATCAATTCACATATTGTAAGAGAGGCAAAGCAATAGGTACAAATAGAGGGGAAAAGAGTTCAAATAAATAGCCTATGTACCGTGAGAAAAAGCAGCAAGATGAATGAAATAGGAAAGACACCGCCAATGGACGCAAGCTGCTACCGGCCCATAAAGGAAGGTAAATGGGAGCAGGAGAGAGGGAAGGCAGAAAGAGGGGTAATGTGTTGATGATGTAGTAGCTGTCAAGAGGCCAAATGATCCTGTAAGAACAGCAGAGCTATCGATCTGGCTATTACACCAGGCCATATACTAATACCCTCATCAAGAACATGTCTATGTATGTTAGTGTGGTGTGTGTGTGTGTGTGTGTGTGTGTGTGGTTGTGTAGTTGTGTGTGTGTGTGTGAATTTCACTGTACTACACTTGTAGTTCCTGAGATATGGCCAGCCACAGGGGACTATGTTGTTGGTAAGGACACGTTTGTGTGAATTCAGAGAAAGAAAATCAGATAGGTGGCAATATGTCAAATGAAAGAAGAATGACAACTGTCAGGGTAACATAGAGTCAATGGGGGATTGTGTTCATACACTAACACATAAAATAGACATAACAAGATAACAGAGGGTGTGTGTGTGTGTGTGCGATCTTGACATGACAGTTCATCAATACTCCATTACTTACATTATGCTGCCACAGATATGAAACCCTATCTGAAGTCAATCCGCTTGATATTTAATCTTTTTTCTCACCTTCAATGCATTATTCATCCTATGATGTTGTTCTTACAAACAGACACAACCACGTTATGTCATCATGGACATTGTATCCGTCAAAACTATGTCCAAAACATGCCCACATGTTTTTTTACCTTCAACCCATACCGTCCTTTGTTTTGCTGATTTTCTGCCTCGTACTCCAAGCATCAACCATGAAGATGACCACTCCATATCACAAGATGGCAGGCGACAATGTCTATAGCACTGGCACAATCATTCGATAAAGCGTCTTGCACATGGGTAAAATGTTAACTAAAGATTATCACACAAAAAGCTTGATTTTTGAACATATTTAGAATGAGCTATGCCATGTATCTCTTTAATTTACTTTCATGATTATTGTGACTGTGGATTATTTGAAAACATGTGAAATGAAAAGAAGTTGCGCTTGTGAGGATCACATGGCCACCCATGGCTGGCAGTAGTGTAGCGAGGAAACACAGTGAGGTATAGAGACACAGTTGGGACTCATGAGATTCACTTGGCCTCACTTTCTCTTTCACCCCCTGCTCTTCCCGTGTTTCTGATAATGGATCTGCCTTAAATGGGTTCTGAGAAATACAAATGTTCGTGTGAGGTGGGAGAAGGGGAATGTGAAGGAAAAGAGGACATGAGATGAGGAGGACTGTGTAATATACGTAAGCAGAGAGGGAAATAAGTACAAGTAAGAAAGAAATAAATATGAAAGAATTATTAGAAACAGTGCTAAGAGGTGTCCACAGAGTCCAACCACGATTGGCTAAAATGGCTATATGGAGAACAAAGAACATTAGCCGCTTGATGGTATGTAGTTGCTTTGTTATGTTAGTGGCGCCAAAGTTAAATCCCCTCATCCACATGTCTGTTATTCATTGATTTATATTGTTGAGTAGAGATTGGATTCGACTGGATTGGATTCGACTGGCACCATAGCAGTATTTCTGTATGTGTTTGCATGTATGCATTTTACCATGCATACATGCATACATGTTTTAGCCTCTGGTTGCATATAATGTGTGTAGTATTTGAGGCTGTTGCCTGTAACGGATGCATAAGGATATCGTTGAGTGCATTATGGATTGGGACATACAGTATGTAGACGCACACACACAGACACACATGCCCGCACAGTCACACACACTCACATACAATCTAATAGTTGAGACCAACTTCCAGAACCCCCACCTGGAGGATCCTATAAGTGTTCCCTGGCCAGCAGGGAGATGGAATCCCTCCAGTGTGTCATGGGTCAGGCCCAAGGTCTCCTCCCAGTTGATTCAGAACAATACTGATGGGAGGTGCCCAAGGGGCATCCTTAACAGACTCCCCAACAACCTTAGCTGGCTCCTCTCACAGAGGAGAAACAGCCCTACTTTTTGAGGTCCTCTGGGACCTCACAAGCTCCTCGTCCTATCACAAAGAGTGAATCCTGGCTACCCTGTTGAGGAAACTACTTTTGTTCGCTTGTATAGGTAATATTCTTTGATCACTCCTCTGTGAATGTGGCTATCAGTGAGGAAAGGAATGGAGAGAGACCGGTAGACTGTCCACCACAACCACATCACACCAAGATGGCAGTCGATATTGCGCTCCCGAGAGAGTGTAGGGGGTCACCATGCGATGAAGAAAAAGTGGACATCATCTGTAAATAACAGCAAGCCACCCTGGACAGTTCCTGAGACTTGGTTGGTATCCTGTCTATAGAAATCATGAACAAACAGGAGGAGAGACAAGGCGCAGCCTTCCCAGAACACTGACCCTCAACAGACTTGGCTTCATGCCCAGTATGTGGACACCAGTCTCACGGCGCAAACATCACGGACACCAGCTTTGAATCAATAGCCCTGCTGTCCCCCATACTGCCTCAGTAACTCACACAGACTCTCTCAGGGGACATGGTAAGAGATATGGAGACTGGTTTGGCAAACGCCCAAGCACCCTTATCATCATACGTTAGAAGGTGAAGAGTTAGTCCACTCTACCACAGTAAGAACACCTCCATTATCTCTCTTGAAAATGGGAACCACCACCAACATTTAAATCTGGAAGAAAAATCAATGGAAGTCAATGGACAGTTTGCAAAGCAGGCTGGCCATTTCTGTGAGACTTCAACGACTTCCGACTTGACAACTTGGAAATTGTTTTACCTCAAACAAACATTTAACAAATCATCACGTTGATATTATGTAAACAGATTTTCGATATATTTTCAATACTTGTTGAGTTTTAACAATGTTAGTGTTACACAATTACTTTCCTCTCAATTACCAGCTGCTATATTAAAGCGATCAATACATTATCTACATAATCCATGATCCATATAATCCAATTATATTATATATATATATATATTATTTGGAAATGGGCCATTCTGCATCATGAGTACTTTTACTTTTGGTACTTTATGTATGTATTTCGTATGTATTTTGACAATGGGGCATTACTACATTTACTGAAGTAAAATATCGCAGTACTTCTTCCAACACTTTTAAAAACAACATTTTGTACATCTATATGATAAGCTGAGAATCTAGAGTCCAACTTTTTCAGCCATATCAGGGTTTCTGCAGGTTTCACCATGTCAAATGTAAGACTTTTTAAGACCTTTCTAAGACCATTAAAAATTAAATTTAAGACCTATATCATGATGTAATAAAACAACAACATACAAAGAGTCACATATACAGTCACATATATTTGCAAAGTAAATTAATTTAATTAAATGAACGAAGTGCTGAACACAGGTTAGATGCATTGAACTACAGAAAAAAAACATACAAAGAAAATGCAGTCACAAAAATACTTGCAAACTAAATCAAGAGTTCTTTCATCAGGGGGACTTTGGTAACACCCCCGTGTCGAGTGACGTAGTCACATACCAGCCCCTGTGCTATTAAAGTGTCTTCTTGCATGTTGCAAGTTTCGATTTCTTTATTCACAGAAAAGTCTCTTTCAACAGTGGCCTGTCCATGAGACAAAATCAGAAGATGAGAGTGTCCTTCATGGCTTTCTCCAATGTATCAGAGGACCTTGGATGGATGGTCCACATGGAAAAAACACTTTTGACTGCATTGTGTAATGTGTGGAGTCCACAGCTCCCCACAGCAACAAGTTGAGAACCCCCATACCTTTCTCCATATTCTTGTTGTAAAAGGTTAAAGAATTTTGAATTGACATTGGGCCCATCCATTGAAATGGCCACCAGTCCCCTCGGGTCAAGGGGGTGCACACACTCCTGAGGAAGAAAAAAAACACATTAATTCAGACATAATCTGTTATTTCTGGTGTTGTTTAAAAT
>OMOU01065274.1:3324-20657 GCA_900312585.1 Malacocephalus occidentalis | reverse complement strand
AAGTGTGGTGAAATATCACACCCCTTTACCTTCAATACACGCCTGCACCACATCGTGCCCACTGTCACTCATGCCCTCCCCCTCTATCTGATGTTGCCTGTTCTCCATCTGCATAGAACTCTCCTCCCTCCTCCTGCACGCCTGCAGGAGGTGTCATTAGTACAGCGTTTTAAATTGAGAGCCAACCACCTTAACACACAGGCCCCTTTTCTGAAGGCTCACTCTTAGTTCTACAAAACGTAAGAAAAAAAAACAAAAACGATTTTACAAGCAACGTCTGTCTGTTCACACACCACACACTAAGAGCCAACAGTCTTGGCCGGCCCCACAGCAGTAACAGCTTGCTGGGGGCCTGTATCCTCAGTGTCCACCATGTGACTTCATTCACACCCACTGTCACCTGCTAAGCAGCAGGCTGTTGACCTAGTACAAGCACTATGGAAAACCACTTCCATGGATGCGATGGCTTGTATCCAATGTGAAACCACTAGCCGCCGCGGAGACACAATCCTGTGAATGGCTGTTTCTTTAGTGAGCAGAGGGCTAGCCAAATCTGACTGTTCCACTAAAGGAAATGTGATGGCAAACATAACCAAAACTAGCTCTAAAATTCTGACAAAGGAACATCCTTATTACGAGGCATCTTGTGTATCTCTATTAGAGAGTGTCATTGCACATGAGACAAGCTTTAGGGATGTTTAATTACAACAGCCAGGTATAGGCAGGAAGGTAGCCTAGAGGATGTAGCCACCTGGCATGCACATTTTCTTCAGTTTAGCAAGGCGGCAAGGCTGGGCGGTATTCTCCCTCTAGTCTGCGTCTGGCTTTCTAATTGACCAGGCGGAGGAGTGGACCTCTCCGTCTGCCTCTTGTCCTGTCGTCAGACGGGGCATCACTGTGTTAGCCTCTGGCTCACCTCTGCCTAACACACCCAGACACAGCATGGCAACATAATCCTCGCTAGCACACATACGCACAAACGTTATGAACACACACACACACACGTGTAAAAACACAGATAGTTTCTAGTGTGCGTGTGTACTTGCTTGCGCAGAAGAGGAAGCAGAATCAATAATAGAATGTACTTTGTTCGGTTTGAAGGGTCTCAAAAAAGCTGGCTTGTGAATGCCACATGCGATTGCCAAAACAGGGCACAAACACGCATACACACAAACGTGCTTTACTGCACAAATAGAACAGCCACAACAATATCTACATTTCTCATTATAGGCATAGACAGTCACACGGTGTAGTCCAATCTCACCACTTATTAACCATTAACCAAGTGTAAAAAAACAGTCTCATTAAAGTTAGAATTAGATAATAAGGATTTAGTCTACAAATTACATTGCAATAGAAGCTCTTGATTATCTTGATCGAAATTACATGCATGCTGACAAGGAGATACAACGCTCTTCTCAAATACTATACAATTCCCATCCCAGTGGGAATTGTTAGTATTTACAAGTAGTATCCCCACCATCACCCCTCCCCCCATGGTCTCTCACACACACACACACACACACACACACACACACTATGTTGACTATATGATCAACACCAGTAACCTTTGCAGTGTCAAATATTGTGCTTCTGCTCATATTTAATAAAGTAATGTTTCATTTAAATGTATTAACAACAACAAAACTCTCGGACTGCTGGGGTCCAGGGTGGAGGTGAAAGAATCGGGTCTGATTTGACATAGAGTAATCTACACCAGTTAAACACCAACTAAACTTATATTGCATCAGTGCTCATTAGATCATAGATTGGATGTAATTAATATATAATTCATTATAATATATAGTGTCATTTTCGAGTGAAGGTCGACTAACACAGATTAATTTAACGTCATTCTCCTCTTTGGAAGTTTGTCCATAAAGACAATACGGCAATCAGATTACTTGGAAGGTTTACATTTAAAATAGGTTTTCGCTATTCACATTCGCAGTCAGTGTTTTCTTTAGTGCCCTGTGCAAGAAGCGGATACCCTCGCCGCTGTGCCCCAGTATAGTAGTACCCCAGACGGTACGAGTGACACACTGATTTAAAAAAGGGTGTGACATAAAAGAACAAGACAAATAATCATAATCGTTGGTACATTCCCAACCAGATCGCAGATCTAAATTAATTCTAATAGATCCCCTTGTATTTTGTGGAGACGTCAAAGCGACTCGCCTCACATGACTGACAAATGTTATGTGCAGGACCTGCCTTTTGTTTAGCCCGCTGTCACCACGGCAAAGGTGCATGGAAGATTAGCTAGGTTAGCTCTATTGGCTAATAGCCGGTCGGCTAGGTTAGCACGACGCTAAATGTACTAACGCGGCAAATAGGTGACTCTATCTACGTGTGTTGGCCTGGCATCAACACAAAAACACTAAAACGCTTTGTCGAAAAAAAAAACTGATGACACAACATACCCATAGCTCCGTTCCCCAACTCATGGCGAAATCCTACTTCCAAGTTCTTCCCAGCTTTAACACCGTATCCCGCCGCGAACTCGGACCCGGATCGCCACTGGTTCCTCAAACCTGTCCCTCTGGAGCGTCAACACACGCGCATGCGCGTGCCCGTGCTTCTTTCTTTTACCAGGTGCTCCGGTTCGCCCTGCGTAGTTTCCCGATTCTCTCCTCTCATAACGCGGTCCTACGCTACGACTACTACTGCTCCACCTCCCGGTCCCAGCCCCCCGCCGGAGGCAGCGAGTTGCAGCAGCATGCAGGACCGCCCAACCGGTGGACCGACATTCATGTTGTCCCAGGAAAAAAACAAAACAGGAATAAAACTCCACTGACCTAATACACATGAAATGTTGGCCACATTTGCCCATGTGAAATGGATTAGGCCAGGGTGTATTCAGAAGGGCCGCGTAGACTACGAAGGGCATATAACACAATGTGAACGTATTTTACATAGAATCCCAGACACTTTGTATATTCCAAACTAAAACTACATGATACATAGACGAGTAAGTCGAGGTATAATTTGAATATTGTTTATATGTTGTTCATATTTAGTTATGTTAACTGGCTTCATCTTTCAGAAAGTTATTTCCATTACAGTATTTGACGTGGGTCCGTCCGAATAGTGACGCCGACCGATGTTTGATTGATTGGTAAACAGCGCCATCTATGTGTATAGTAGCTCTTCTACACATGGGGGGTTGCTTGTGGCCTGAGTGAATACTCACTGTTTGGATAAATATAGATGATATAATGGATTATAGAGGACTGCAATATACTATATTTTCTAAGATGTCAGCAATACACTGCTAATATTGGATAATACTCTGAAAATAAACATAATTATGATCTGCTTATGATATGCATTAATGCCACTATGATGCTATCTTGCCAGTTACATTGTCAGCTTGAGGGGGTATTGTTTAGCTATCCGGTAGACATGGGCGTGAATTCCTTTAGTTCTGTGGTGTGTAATTTTCCAAACCCCAGGGCTGTTTAACAAGATAATTGTTATGGTTTTTGTTTTATTTTATCTATTTTGATTTTGTTTCGTAATTATTAAAACGGATTTCCATCGAAATGACCCGAAAAGAAGAAGCCACTCCAGTACACTAGTAGGCAGTATTGCGTCGATTAAAATAGTTGACGAAGTAGAAGATCAAGCCAGTAGCCACATAGTACTATGTATTTTATATGCTGTGTGTAGGTCTCATATTATGGTATTGTAAGAATTAAACCAAGCAAATGCACCGCTACATAACGAGGTATGGTTTTCACTGTTTTCGTGTTATGTATTGACGCACATTCAACGATCGCAACTGGCTCAACTCGTCTGCTCGACCTTTGGCACGCTTAGTTCAATATTGGCACCAATCATTGGCCACTGCATGAAAGCCAATCTAGATTTCGATACTGTTTTAATTAAGTGGTGATAAGGCGGGGCTATGTTATATAGTGTTTTATAATGAGTATCTATCCCTCACTCTGTATCTCTTCAGGGGTGTTTGCGGCGGAGGAAACGCATGGCTCTGTCCTTCCCTGCCTCCGAGGGCAGGCAAAACAACAGACAGGTGGCTGATGCATTCACATGTTGATTGACAGCCCTGACGGCTGTTCACATGTTGATTGACAGCCCTGACGGCTGTCAATCAACATGTGAACGCTTACATCTTCTGCGTTGCAACAAATTCAGTAAATAGAGTTTCGGGTGATTTATATATTTTTTTAAAGTGTTCTGTGCTGCAGGTTTCCAGAGTGCTGCAGTTTCTTCTCTTGTTATATTTCTACCCCTGGCCAGCTACTGTCAATCAGGCCAGTACAAAGCCATGTTCTCGCTTCACACTTTATTTCACAAATAACTAATTGTATTGCAACATTGTCACTCATCTCTTTCACAAACGACATGAGTGGAGGAGACCTATCTATGTGGGTAGCGGCGGTCATCCGCCCTGGATAATACCCATTGAATTCCTTTTGTCATCCAATGGTGCAGACACTGGGGACGCACTGTGCAGAGTCCTGCCCGGCCCATGAGCTCCGGGCCAGGAGGGAGACACTCGCTGCCCAGCACCTTCCCCACGCTCCACCTGCCCCTTAAGCCTTTATTCCAGCATGTGTGTGAAGCTAACCTCAAAAATAGTGCTGCTTGCCAAAACAAGTGAGTTAGGACTGCTAACGTACATCCATCATCGACTGGGTACTCAACTTTATATTGATTATGATGTGAACATGTGTACTAACAAAGTCATCTTGAAGAGTCTCTCTCTCTTTCTCATTGCAGGTATGAGGAGTTGATGAAGAAGGTAAAGAAGGGAGGTGGAGACAATGCCATTGCCAGACACACCCAGAGGAACAAGAAGTTGCTGGTAAAGGACCGCCTTCGCCTGCTCTTGGATGATGAGGACTTCCTGGAACTGTCGCCGTTTGCTGGTTTGGGTCTGCCCTACGGAGACATCCCTTCAGCCGGATGCCTGACGGGTTAGAAAAGCTTTGGTTACTATTGCTGTAGCCTATACAGCCATAACCCCATCATTTTTTGATGTAGCCTATACAGCCATAACTCTATTGTTCTTTTGCTGTAGCCTACGTAACCCCATCATTCTATTGCTGTAGCCTATGTAACCCTATCATTCTATTGTTATGGCAGTATGATGCAGTAGGTAGCAGTCTCCCTTAAATATAGGACTCAGTCTTGTCTTTATGGAATTTGAGTCACCTCTGACTCTAATTTCTATGTGTCCAACTAAGTATCTCACATTACGTGATTGTACTGTGTGTATCTCACATCATGTTTGTGCTGTGTATAACTTGTATAACTTGTGTTATACAACACAAATACTGTGTGTATTACGTATCATCTGATTGTACTGTGTGTACCTTACATCATCTGATTGTACTGTGCATCCAGGAATAGGCCGGATCAATGGCCTGTGGTGCGTGTTCATTGCCAACGATGCCACTGTGAAGGGTGGCACTGCTTATCCAATCACAGTGAAGAAGCAGCTGCGGGCACAGGAAGTGGCCATCCAGAACCGCCTCCCTTGTGTCTACCTGGTCGATTCCGGAGGCGCCTTTCTACCACTTCAGGTGAGCACATGTGCACAGGGGTTTGTGCAATTTGAAGGCCTCCCGCCTCACCAAGTAGGTATTCACAGGGAAACTGTGGGAATTCTAATTAATCGAAAATATGTTTTGCCTATAGCTCATCCCCTGGTTGCTCACAAGGTTAGTTAAAGTGGAATGTCACTTTAAAACACTTCTGGGGTCATTTTCACACCTACCCAGGCTTTTGCGTGCACTACAGATGCAAATATTTCATTCATTTGATTGAAACAAGCAAAAGTGGGTGCAGCAAACGAAAGAGAAAATGAACAAATTAAGAGAGGGAGGCGTTACTATTAAGTGTGCCGTCATGTGACATATTTTTCACAAAACAAAACCAAGATGAAAATGCTGTTAACATTAATATTGTAATGTTCAGCAAGCATTATAGTAGTAATACAACACTGTTCCTAAATGTTATTGTCACATACACGTTGGGGGAAAAGGGTTAAGTGTGGCCTGTGATTTGACTTGTAAAGTGTAAACTTGTTGTTATAATGCCCATGTGTGTACTGTCTAAATATGCAGTCAGAAATCTTCCCAGACAAGAACCAGGGCGGAAGGACATTTTACAATGAAGCCATTATGTCTGCCATGAAAATCCCTCAGGTAAATGTGTTTGTGTATGTATATCTGTGTGAATGTGTATGTGTATATATATACTGTATATATATACTGTATATGACAAGGGATGTCAACAAACAAGTGCGTTTGCTGTAGGTAGCGGTGGTGTGCGGCTCGTGTACAGCAGGCGGAGCTTATATCCCCACCATGGCTGAGGAGGCGGTGATGGTGCAGCACATCGGAACTATATTCCTGGGCGGACCGCCTCTCGTCAAAGCTGCCACTGGAGAGGAAGTGATGCCAGAGGACCTGGGCGGAGCCAAGCTTCACTCGGAGTGGGACCACACACATAACTCAACCCCATAAACAAGAACCATACATTTACATAAGAACAGTTCATCTCACAGCTAAAGGGTTCGCTGATACTCTGTGTGTATATAGTGGTTACCTAACCCGTAAGTGCTTCTCATACTTTTAACACTTGGCTGTTTCTTATTTGTGGCTATTAACCTCATAACTAATTATGGATTTGGGCCAACCAAAAACTGCAATTGCCATAACCTGTGTTTGGTACTAACTGGGATAATTATTGATGTAACGTCCTTTTAAAGAGTACAAATATGAATACAATCTGCATTACTCTAATGTAATGCACCGCTGTCAAAAGTGTCTCAGTGACTTCAGAGAGGTCATCGTCTTGTTCAAGGATGCAGACAGGAGGGGGACGGAACCCAGAGGTTTTTGTCCGGGAGGTGAGACCTTGCTGGTTCGTCTAACACGTCTGTCTGTCTGTCTGTCTCTTTCTGTTCCAGAATCAGTGGCTGTGTGGACCATTTTGCAGAGCACGAGGAGGATGCCTACGTGTGCACACGGAATATCATATCCACCCTGAACTACGAGCTGCCCCAGGAGATGGACAAGCATGGACAGGACGCGCCAGAGGAGCCGCTGCATAGCTGTGAGGAGTTGCTGCAACTGGCCCCACTGAACTACCAGCACAGCCTGGATGTCCGCATGGTACAGAACAACACACATGCAGAACCGCCCCACCCCTAAAATTAGCATCACATTTACCAGCTGCAACATAAAAGTGATGAACATATGAATCATTAATAATCAATCTTTCTAATACAATATATATTCTGAAATGGGCCATTCTGCATAATGAGTACTTTCACTTTTGGTACTTGATGCTAATACATTTGTACTTTTACGTGAGTAACATTTTCAATGCACTACTCAGTAGTTCTACAATGTCTTAGTATTACCATTACTAAGATCAGAGTACTTCTTCCACCACTGCTAGGTTGTCAGTCGGCTGACAGACGGGAGCAGATTCCAGGAGTTTAAAGCCCGCTATGGCACCACCCTTGTCACTGGTTTTGCCAAGATACGCGGGTAAGAGAGGGGTACGTGTAAAGATGCATTGACTAGATCATCGTTCCAGCATGTACCTTTACCCTGACCCCACAAAAACAAGTGATCAAGTGTTTTGTGTCCATTGATAGCCACAAAGTGGGTATAATAGCCAACAATGGAGAGCTCTCCAATGAAGCATCACTCAAAGGCAGCCATTTTGTCCAGTTGTGTGACCAGAGAGACATCCCCCTCCTCTTTCTCCAGAACACGGTGCCCAGACCGAGGCCAACGCTGGACGTGGCACAGGTGCACCCTTGCAAATCACCTTTTAAATGTGAACCTATCGATTATTGCATCATGATCATTTGCACATGTCTGACATTTACGTGTGTGTGTGTGTGTGTGTGTGTGTTTTAGGCAGGTGTCAACTCTAACTGTCTGAAGGCTCAGAGTTCGATGATGTCAGCGGTGGCATGCGCTTCAGTCCCCAAGATCACTGTTGTGATTGGTGGTTGCCATGGTGTCGACAGCTATGCTATGGTGAGTTTCCAAACAGACGCAGAAGCTATATCAAGCAGAAAAATGAATTATTTAAATTGTCATAGTGCTTTTTATCCAATGTCAATGTATACATGACTATAGGCAGCATATATGTCTATAGGCAGCCTATTTAATTCAGCCATCTTCATACATATTTACTCACGACTAGTGCGGGCGCTCCTTCGACCCCAACTTCCTGTTCCTGTGGCCAAACGCCAGAGTCTCTGTGATCGCCCCGGGCCATGGAGGCTTTCTGCTGCCCCTTGGTGGTGAAGAGGATCAGGAGGAGGAGCAGAGGATGAACCAGAAACTGGAGGAGGAAAGCTCTGCGTTCTTCTCCTCTGGTCGACTCTGGGATGATGGAATAATTCTCCCTCGGGACACCAGGAAGGTACTGTAGTCCTGCTCCTTGTTGTTTCCTCCAGCATACGGCCCTACTATTGTCAGTGAGGTTATTTTTTATAAGATGGTGAAGGCATCACATTAATATCTCATGATAATTCTTGACAACAAACAACACGTAGCTAGCCTTACCATCGTTAACCTAATACCTAAACTTAAAGATGCAATATGTAATATTTGGCCAACGGCCAAATTAGTCTGTCCACACAACATACACATCACCCGACTGAATATAGTGTTATATTCAGTCAGTATTATATAATATTTATAGTGTGAAGCTTACTGTTTACAGTGAGTGTGCTATGGCGTCGTCAAGTTTTTCTCCTTCAAGTTAGTCCAACTTACCATAGAGACAGCATTATATGCTTCAGTGTACTTCTTACATGATTGACCAGAGCTTAGAATATGGACACTGCAGTGATGCAGTTGCCCTCTTGAGGTACAAAGTGACAAGGCGAATATGCTGGCTGAGAAGTGCGATGGTGAAAAAGTCGAGTGATTCAACCCTCAATCTCAGACAGCATCAAATTATGCTCCGTCCATTCAATTGTAACAGAGTTTCACTTAATCATGTGTCAAATAGTGTAGTGATGGCAGTTCACGGTGAGGGGGATATCAAATATTATAATATAAGTGTTTGTGTCTCGATGTGCATTAGGAGCAATCTATAATACATCCATATTTTAGAGACATTAGTTTATGAGGTTGTTTGTTCGTAACTAAAGTTTGCCTTTACTGAACAACAAAGCATCGGTAAAATAAACTAATTTTCAGGGTTCTCCTGAACATGTCCTGTTTCCCTGTGCATTGCACCTTGGACAGCTGCTGGTGCCAGTTCGGTTTAGCATTTGTGTGCCTGTCTTCTTCTCTATGTACATAATATACTGTGATCCTTTAGTGGGGACACCAATATCTTGCTGGCTCTTAGAATGTATAATCTCCTCATCGTATAATCTCCTCAGCGACAGCATTGATGTACAGGCTGATTGGTGATGCTGGTCTCTCCATCATAAACCAAAACTCTGTTTCCTCACCACTTTCATAATGGCTCCTCTCCTGCGTTTGCGTATCCATATAAATAATCCCCAAAACCAATTCTCCTGTCAAACCGCGAAGTAATGTTGCACTGCACCAGCGATTCAACATGTGTTCCACTGGGGCTGTTGCCCAAAAGTGACTTCCTGTCACTTCCTACTTCCCCACTTCCCCCATCCGCAAACACCGTTCACTACACATTTAAAAGTCAAACTTTATTGTCACTGAATTCTCTAAATACAATACATTACAAGTGATGGAGCATAGATCGTTTTTCACCAGCACAGTTATTGTTGGGAAATGGCACATATTCGCATCATAGAGAGCAGATGACTATATGATGCTCTACATCGCCTTTTTACATTTAATAACGTGACGTTACGCAGTCGTATCACAACATATTCATCTCAGACACCAACTTTCTCTAAACGAGTGATCTACACTATTTTTAGATATCAAACAGGAAAACAACCTAAACAACTAATGGGACATTGACATATTAAGGAACATTCTATTAATAATAATAATACATAATAATAATAACTATACTGTACATAGGATATTTGGGATTAACCAACTCAAACACTGATTCGTTTACAGACATTAGCTTTTTTGTTGCATTCAGGGTTTTTAAGTGTTCTGAATTTCCTGGAACAGAGTAAACCATTTCTTTGTCCCAAATGAGTGCTGGATTCTAATAAGCAACAGTACCCTTTAGGTCGTTGAACAGGATATGAATCCGTTAGCATGTAGGCTATCATTTTGGATGTAGCATTTCCCATTATGCTCCTGGTGCAGCCATTTAATAACGGACAACAGATGATTCATGTTGTGTTTCATACTGTATTATATGCCTCCACAGCATGACCTGGCTTGACAAGATGGGACATTGCTGTAAAAAAAACTAAAAAAAAATATATATATATGTACTGAACTTTTTAACATTCACCTCATGACATTTTACCCTGCTTTGTGTTTAGGTTCTGGCAGACTGTCTAGAAATCATCAACCAGCAACAGTATCAGCACTCCACAAAGAAGCAGCAGTCCCCTCTGCTGAGGATCTAGAACCATTTTTCCCTCAGTGCTGCTTTGAATTCTTTATTCACCAAAACCATGACAACAGTCTGTCCCAGAGTCTCCTGGGCCAGTCACAGCCACCTCAAAGAAATGCCTTGTCCAATGATCTTGCTGGATAAAAAAACTACTACAAAGAAATTACTACAAATTAGTAAATAACTAGTTTTAATAGATCAACAAATGTTGTGCTTCTATAAAGACTATGATTAATGTTGATATTTTTATCCCATTACATAATTTAATAACATTGTCAATGAGCAATGATGATGAAATATAAAATGAATTTTTATGAAACATTTTATGAAAAATGTATTTGTATAATATTGTATAGTGCAACTACATTTCAGACCGATAAACAATGTTGATAATTAAGCTACACAACACTGAATCAAAAGAAACCATTGAAGCCATCTCAACTATGAAAGCCAGTATTTACCAGTAGCTTGCAAGTAAGGTTGGGCACGGTGGCACAGTTGGTAGTGCTGTCGCCTCGCAGCTAGAAGGTCCTGGAATCGATTCCCGCCTGGGACATGGTTGGTTCACCCCATGTCTTCAGTGCTGGAGTTTCTATGTTCTCCCCGTGCTCCCTGGGGTTCCTCCATATATATACATTGTATATATAACCCCTCTAAAAACATGGAAGAAGACCGTCGCCTGACCAGCGGCGGTTGGATCGAGGTGGTCCCCGGGCGCTGCACTAGCTGCCCACCGCTCCTGGCCTGACCGCGGAGGACCCACCATGGATGGGTCAAAAGCGGAGGACCAATTTCACGGCGACACCTATGGGGGCGTGTGCTCTGGTGGACATTCCTGCAGTCAGCATGCCAATTGCACGCTCCTTCAAAACTTGCAACATCTGTGGCATTGAGCTGTGATAAAACTGCACATTTTAGAGTGGCCTTTTATTGTGACCAGATTATTACACACCTGTGTAATTATTACACACCTGTGTAATAATCATGCTTTCTAATCAGCATCTTGATATGCCACACCTGTCAGCTGGATGGAATATCTCGGCAAAGGAGAAGTGCTCACTAGTTTTAAACAAGTTTGTGAACAACATTTGAGAGAAGTAGGCCTTTTGTGTACATAGAAAAATATTTTTGTTCAGTGTGTAAGAGCTAGAATTTGATGTGTTATTTGTTTGAAATACTACAGCCGTCCTTCATACTATTAGTGAGCGAAATGCTCTGTGAAATATCTGTTCCGGTTGACTGCGCCTGCTTCCGTATGAGGCGATTACCGGGAAGCAGTAAGTCCCACAAGGCCGTGGTTTACCGTGACTTTAGAACAGCAGGGGCGTTGTTAGGCATGACAAGGTAGCGGGGCATATTGCTTTTATAAAATGGTTACTACATTAAACTACATAAAGGTTTCATAAATTAACCACACAGCAACCAAAAATGCAACAGTTTATTGATAACAAACACAGATAAGGTGGATACATAGTAAAATTAAGGGTGGAAAGCATGACCTCTCTATATGTGATTAGCCTTTTTACATGTATTTGGGGGATACAGGGTAAGCTGGTCCACCCAGTGGGTCAGTAACCACGGAGTGTGACATTTTATAACAACTTAATTGCAGATCATATAGTAGAATGGGTTTCATGTATTCCATTGCCTCTTTGAAACTGTTTGTTTGGTGCAGTAATACTGATGTAGGTGTAAAGTTAAGAGTATTTTACAACGGCTTTGAACGTGGCTCAGCCAATCATAATCAAGGCACCAAAGGCACAAGGCATCAAACTCCACAAATCCATATAAACAGGTGATAAATCTCACTGTAGCGACACTCCTCACCTGAGGGCAAAGATAGGGTAGGGTCGGGTAGGTCAACCGGTGTGGATGAAGCCTAGAGTTTAGGGGGAGCGCGGTTTGAACATGCCGTGGAGGGTGATGGGGATGATGGTCTTGACAGTAGCCCTGGCTAGCTCTGTCATCAGCTGGGCATCCAGCACCAACAAGAAGCTCGGTCTTTCTGCGCCCGGCTTCACCACAATACTCAGCAACACGCCTAGAAACATGAACGTGGAGATTAGAGAGTGTGTGTGTGTGTGTTAGAGAAGGAAGTTGTGTATTTGTGTGCATCCATATGGACATTCATGTGTGTTGAGTTCCTGTGGAGAAGCCATTTATGTTTATCACTGGCATGTCATATTATTTTGTTTAGAATGATATTGCAGTATTATTTAACACAACTACCTCAATAAACAACAAAACTGCAAATAACGACGAAAATTTCTGTTGCATCTGCGTGAGCGAGATCACTACTCCTATCTATGTAGTGATGACAAGCCTGAGTGTTTGTTTGTTCGCATATGTCCGTGTGTGTGTACTGACCGTCGTCTTCATGGGTGGCCCCGGGCGTTGGTATGAAGAGAGGTTCTGAGGGATACGAGTCCTCCTCCTGCCACAGTCGTGGCTCTTTTGTTCGGACGTTGAGCTTGACAATCTACCTCCAGCAATAATGTGACCGCCATTATTCCGGACAAACATGGTGGCATATGAATACAAGGTTGGATTCAGAGGATTTGGGGTGGGGGATAGTACTACCCAGCCAGGGTTTGAATCCCATTCCCTTTTGGATCCCTAGCACTTATTGTATGTACATCCTGGCACTTCCTGGCACAAAAATAGTACTTAGCATTGTGCATTGTGTAGCATCTTATCCTAGCTATCAGCAAGGGGTTAACCTACCAATCATTCTATTTTGTATTATTCGTTAAACACGCATGAGAAATTTCAGTTGCGAATTAAACGTATTTGATTCTTCGATCCTTCCTCTCCTTACCTTGAGAAGAAAACATCCTAAACAAGCCACAGAAGTGGCATTGTGGCAACCAATGTACCAATTTCTTCGATCCTTCGTAAGACGACGAGCAAATACTTCTCAACAAAAATGATCATTAACAAATAACAAATTTAACAAATAATAAAAATATAATCAACGAAATGCTGTATGATTTGGCAGAGTTCTCCCGTGCCGTTCATACCTCTAACTGTCGGGAGAGTAAACCACCCAAAGAATCACCACCTTATTGCGGTGGAGGGGTTTGGGTGCCCCGGTGACCATGGGAGCTGTATTGTGCAATAGCCCCTATTGTGCAATAGCCCCTGGGAGAGTCTCCCAAGGCAAAGTGGTCCCGGGAAGGGGTCAGAATAACAGTGATTCAGAGACCCTCATGAAAAGTCTTACAACAAACTCTGTCACCTTCCACGGACACCGGAAACCGGGGCTCCCTTCTGGAGCCAGACCTGGGAGGGGAGCTTGTTGGTGAGCGAGCTTATTGGGCCCGGCTGGGCCAAGCCCGAAAAGACGACGTGGAGCCGCCTTCCTGTGGGCTCACCACCTGCAGGGAGAGTACTTGGGGTCGGGTGCATTACAAACTTGTCGGTAGGCAACGGCGGGGTTCTGGGCGTGCAGATCCCCAGCATCGCTGACTGGTTCTAGGGACGTGGAACGTCACCTCACTGGCGAGGAAGGACCCAGAGCTGGTGTGGGAGGTGGAGCAGTACCAACTAGATATGGTTGGGCTTACCTCTACACACAGCACCAGTTCCGGAACCAAACTCCTGGAGAGGGGCTGGACTCTGCCCAGGGAGCGAGGCACCAGGCGGGTGTGGGGATACTCACAAGTCCTCAGCTGAGCACCACTGTGTTGGAGTTCTCCCCGGTGAACAAGAGGGTTGCCTCCAATGCGACTGCAAGCCGCTGGGGGGAAGGCTTTGACTGATCTGAACCAGAGTGGTGCTTTCTTTTTGGACTTCTGTGCTAGTCATGGACTGGCATAACAAACACCATGTTCGAACATAGGGTGGCTCATAAGTTTACCAGGTACCGGACCACCTTAGGCCAAAGATCGATGATGGACTATAGTCATATCAGCAGATCTGCGGCCGCATGTTTTGGACACTCGGAGCGGAGCTGTCAACTGATCACCACCTGTTGGTGAGATGGATCAGATGGCGGGGGAGACTACCGGACAGACCTGGTAAACCCAAGCGGGTAGTGAGGGTAAACTGGGAATGTCTGGTGGAAGCCCATGTCCGTAAGATCTTTAACTCTCACATCCGGAAGAACTGGTATCCCGGGGGAGGTTGGGCCCCCCCCCCCCCCGAAGAATCGTTACCTTACCGTGGTGGGGGGGTTTGGGTGCCCCAGTGAACCTGGGAGCTGTGTTGTCCGGGGCAACAGCCCCTGGTAGGGTCTCCCAAGGAAAAGTGGTCCCAGGGGAGGGGCCAGACTAAGAACGATTCAAAGACCCCATATGAGAAGGCTTTCAACAAACAATGGCACCTTGCCCAGACAAGGGAAACCGGGGCCCCCTCCAGGAGCCAGACCTGGGAGGGGAGCTCGTTGGCGAGCGTCTGGTGGCCGGGCCTGGATCTACGGGGCCTGGCCGGGCCAAGCCCGAAAAGGCTACGAGGAGCCGCCTCCCTGTGGGCCCACGACCTGCAGGGAGAGTAATTGGGGTCGGGTGCGATGAAAACCGGGCGGTAGGCAAAGGCAGGGTCCTGGGCGCGCAGATCCCCGGTATCGCCGACTGGTTCTAGGGACGTGGAACGTCACCTCGCTGGCGGGAAAGGAGCCAGAGGTGGAGCGGTACCAACTGGATATGGTTGGGCTCA
Source organism: Malacocephalus occidentalis (assembly GCA_900312585.1). Taxonomy (NCBI): domain Eukaryota; kingdom Metazoa; phylum Chordata; class Actinopteri; order Gadiformes; family Macrouridae; genus Malacocephalus; species Malacocephalus occidentalis. The sequence continues at coordinate 5,480 of OMOU01065274.1, read as the reverse complement.
CCTCCACGCACAGCGCCGGTTCTGTAACCAAACTCCTGGAGAGAGGCTGGACTCTCTACTTTTCCGGAGTTGCCCAGGGTGTGAGGCGCCAGGCGGGTATGGGGATACTCACAAGTCCCCGGCTGAGCGCCGCTGTGTTGGAGTTTTCCCCAGTGTACGAGAGGGTCGCCTCCATGCGATTGCAAGTCACTGGGGGGAAGGCTCTCTGACTGATGTGTGTGCTTATGTACCAAACAGCAGTTCAGAGTATCCGGCCTTCTTGGAGTCCCTGGAAAGGGTGCCATCTGGGGACTCTATAGTTCTACTGGGGGACTTGAACGCGCACGTGGGCAACGATGGAGAAACCTGGAGGGGGGTGATTGGGAGGAACGGCCTACCCAATCTGAACCAGAGTGGTGCTTTGTTGTTGGACTTCTGTGCTAGTCATAGACTGGCCATAACAAACACCATGTTCGAACATAAGGTGGCACATAAGAGTACCTGGTACCGGGCCACCTTAAGCCAAAGATCAATGATCGACTTTGACTCTGCTGATACGACAAGCAGATCTGCGGCCACATGTTTTGGACACTCGGGTAAAGAGAGGTGCAGAGCTGTCAACTGATAACCACCTGGTGGTGAGTTGGATCAGATGGCAGGGAAGGCTGCCGGACAGACCTGGTAAACCCAAGCGGGTAGTGAGGGTGAACTGGGAACGTCTGGTGGAAGCCCCTGTCTGTAGGGTCTTTAACCCCCACCTCCAGAAGAACTTCTCTTGTATCCCGGTGGAGGTTGGGGATGTTCAGAGCCTCCATTGCAGAGGTGGCGGCTAGGAGCTGTGGCCAGAAGGCTGTCGGTGCCTGTCGTGGCGGCAACCTAAGAACCCGCTGGTGGACACCAGCGGTGAAGAAAGCCGTCAGGCTGAAGGAGGAGGCCTTTTGGGCTTGGTTGGCCTAGGGGTCTCCCGAAACAGCAGATGGGTACCGGGAGGCCAGGAGGGCTGCAGCCTCAGCGGTCGCTGAAGCAAAAACCCGGGTGTGGGAAAGTTTATTCCAGGGTGCTGGAAAGGAGGCTCCGGTCGATTGTTGAACCTCAACTTCAGGAGGAGCAATGTGGCTTCCGCCCTGGCCGTGGAACAGTGGACCAGCTCTTTACCCTTGCAGGGTCATTGGGGGGGGGGCATGGGAGTTTGCTCATCCAGTCTACATGTGCTTTGTGGACTTGGAGAAGGCTTATGACTGTGTCCCCCGGGAAATACGGTGGGGGGTACTGCGGGAGTATGGGGTGCCGGGGCCGTTAATACGTGCCATTCGGTCCCCGTACAAACAAAGTGAGAACTGTGTCCGTATTCTCGGCACAAAGTCAAGCACGTTCTCAGTGGGTGTTGGGCTCCGCCAAGGCTGCCCCTTGTCACCAATTCTGTTTGTGATTTTCATGGACAGAATTTCAAGGCATAGCCGAGGTGAGGAGTGTGTCCAGTTTGGGGACCTCAGAATTGCATTCCTGCTCTTCGCAGACGATGTAGTTCTGTTGGCTACATCAGACCGTGACCTCCAGCATGCACTGGGGCGGTTTGCAGCCGAGTGTGAAGCGGTCGGGATGAGAGTCAGCACCTCCAAGTCTGAGGCCATGGTTCTCTGCCAGAAAACATTGGAGTGCTCCCTCCGGGTTGGGAGAGAGTTGCTGCCTCAAGCGAAGGAGTTCAAGTATCTAGGGGTCTTGGACAGACGGATTGGTTTGGCGTCTGCAGTAATGCAGGCGCTGTACCGGTCCGTCGTGGTGAAGAAGGAGTTTAGCCGGAAGGCGAAGCTCTCGATTCACCGGTCCATCTACGTTCCAACCCTCACCTATGGTCACGAGCTGTGGGTAGTGACCAAAAGAAGGAGATTGCGGTTACAAGCGGCCGAAATGAGTTTACTCCGGAGGGTGGCTGCCTTAGACATAAGGTGAAGAGCTCAGACATCTGGAGGGAGCTCGGAGTAGAGCCGCTGCTCCTCTGCATCGAAAGGAGTCAGCTGAGGTGGTTCGGGCATATGACCAGGATGCCTCCCGGGCGACTCCCCTTAGAGGCTTTCCAGGCACGTCCGACTGGGAGGAGACCCTGGGGCAGACCCAGAACCCGCTGGAGGGATTATATATCTCATCTGGCCTGGGAACGTCTCGGGATCCCCCAGGAG
>OMOU01065273.1:0-13338 GCA_900312585.1 Malacocephalus occidentalis | reverse complement strand
GTCAGCAGGTTGACCGACTGGTCGTTGACATGGTTGCAGTAGCTGAGGTCCAGGCGCGCCAGGTGGGGCATGTGGTGGCTGATGAGCGGCAGGGAGCGGTCAGTGATGTCCAGGCCCGCCAGACGCAGCTCCACCACGTTGCGCAGTTTGCAGCGGTTGTCCAGCTGACCTGGGGGGGTAGAATGCAGAATGCAGATGTAAAAAGTGTATTTGTTTGTAGAGGCAGTAGGCGATTTAGCGGAGGCTACACCCGTAGACAGCCCTGAGATTGTTTTGGAGCATTTAAACCACATAGAAGTCACACAAAATGAGGCATCATTGAGCCGCGCACACACATAAAAATATTGTATATATGAGTCACCGATTAGTCGATTATGGGTCTGGCCTGAATCAGATTCAACCTTACAAAATCTTAGTTGAGGACCCCTCGTGTGTTGATAAGCGGCTTGCTTAAGTGATCCCATCTCGCTGACTTCTGCGGCATCACGGACGACCTGGACTACCATGGAGGATAGAAGTTATAGGTACGTAGTGTAGTGGGGAGCCGTGGGGCTTGGGTACCTGGCCTGTTGTCGGTGGGAGGGGACAGGAGGTCCCTCATCTGGGCGTCCTTCAGGCCCTCCACCCACTGGACGTCCAGCATGCGCAGCAGAGGGCAGTTGGAGGTGCAGAGGGCCGACACCGCCACCCAGGAGCACCCACACAGCTTCAGCACCCGCAGACCTAGGCATACATACAGTTAATTAATAATTATAATAATTATTATAATAAGGTGTTAAATGTCAAGCGTGCAAGATAGGGTTAGAGAAAAATAGTTTTATTCAGACACCATACCTGAATTGACCAGATTGAGCACTTCAAGACAATGGACCATTTGAAATGTGAGCTATATTTGACCAAATATGTATTGATAATACAGTGTAATGTGCATAATATACACTTCACCTTGCCTTCAGCCAGTAGTGACCTGAGCATTGACACACACACACACACACACACAGACACACACAGACACACACAGACACACACAGACACACACAGACACACACACGCACACACACCTGGCAGCCGGTTGATGAGCCAGCTGAGCTGCTTCTTGGAGATGTTGGTCCAGCTGAGGTCCAGCGAGGCGGGCTGCCTGCGGATCACCCCACTGAGCATGAGCGGTGTGATGGAGGTGCACCGGTTCAGGTCCATGGTCGCCCAGAGACGCTTGTCGCAACACCTAGCAGCGGCGGACAGAGAGACGGACGCACAGTTCAGACACCGGCAGTGATATGAGGGATTTTAGGGAAATTATAGTTGGTTATGTTTTATGAACAGAAAATAGGTTTTCCCCATTTGTAGTTTAGAAGACCTCTTTAAGTTACCTTTTGTTAAGTTACTTCTGTTGCTGGGCCTGCCACACAACTTAACTGGCTCCTCATTTCACATTTAATATTCTCGTCGTTTCTGTCACTTAACCACTGTCATGACCAAACATAAATAACAGCAGCAACAACACAGCGGAGCCTGGTGAAGTAGTACATTTACTTAAGTGAGCCCATCCCATCCCGTTGTATTCACCAAAGTATGCACAAGAGCTCTGAGCGTCGGGAAGTATGCTATGCCTGCTCTATATGCCAGCTGTTGAGTGTGGTGCATTTACCATCTGTTCCATGTCTTGCAGACCCTCATGCAGGTACAGAGCTCCTTGTGCGTGAGGAAACCGAACACCCTCATCCACATCTCCCGTTGCAGGACGTGGGTCCGGCCTTCCTTCAGGGGCAGCCGGTCGGGCGCGGGGCTGATGGGCGGCGGCCGGATCACATGCCGCTCCATCTGCACACACTTGGGCGGGGAGTGTGGGGGCAGCAGCCGGGCGGTGGGCGTGCTCCGGTTGAAGCCCAGCGGGGTGATGGGACTGGGGTAAAAGTGGCGCAGCTCCCAGGGGGTCCCGCCGTTCATCTCTTTGGTCCTGAGGTGGGCCCGCTGGTCGGCCGGTGGGGCGCCGTTGCGGAAGGTCTTCCTGGGCTCCTCGTGGTCGCTCTGGGGCTCGGTCTTGAGGGGCTGGCGGTTCTCGTTGGCCGGGCAGTCCTCGGTCTTCTGGGTCTCCTGGTGCAGGGCCTTGCTCAACTCCCTGCTCAGTTCCTTGTTGGGCAGCCGTCGCTTCCGTCGCACTTTGGGCCGCGTTCCCTTCTCCTGCGTTTCGCTGCCGCCCTCGCTGCTAGGGCCCGCTTGTGGGGAGCTGCAGAGCGACCGGTCACTGTCAGCCACAGAGGTCTTAATGGCGGGGCACAGCAGATCCACTTTGGGCTCCTTGTCATCCAGCTCCTCCTCGAGCCCCCCGGGGCGGCCTCGCCTCTCCATTCCCATTCCGTAGTGGGGTTCCTTATCCTCTTCGTCATAGTCTTCCTCCTCCCCCTCTTGGTCCTCGTCTTCCCGTTTGATTTGATGCAGGAGCTTGGGAAAGATGGGCTCGTCTAATCTCTCCTGTGGAGAAAACAAAGGGATAGCGTCACAAACGCAGCAATCGCCAGCAGCGTCCAAAATTCACAGACTGTCAATGTAGAAAATCTAAATCATACCCTCTTTTTGATCCCCAGATCCTCATACTCGTCGTCCTCAAAGAGCTTCCTCTTCTTCCTCAGCTTGTCCTCCGGCCGGGGTCGACTCAGGACACTGGGGGCCAACGTCGGGGGCTGGCGGTGTTGGAGGGCCTCCTCTGAGCGGTACCTGGGAGTCTCCTCCCTGTCGGGACGCCTCTTGGCGGTCTGGGCTACCAGGAGGTCGCCCTCTTCCTTCTGGGGCCTCTGCTCCCTCAGCAGGGAGCCCGGGAGGTTGGAGGCATACTTGAATCCCGGGCCTCTTTTTTGCTTACATACCAGAGGGGGGGAAACGGAGAGAGACAACTTTATACCTTCAGCCTATCGTGAGCCGGCAGAGCAACGTCTCCGTTCATTTTCCATTTCCAGGGAGCGTTATCAACAGGCGCGGACCAAAATGTCTCAGCAGGGACGAGCCATCGGAAGTACAGCAAACACATATTTATGATCAACAAGTGTGATTGTTATATACGTATACGTTCGTTGCAAACGTATATGCCAGAACAAATAAAGCCCGAGCTGGCAGATTCGTCTCATTCCCAAGCATCCTAATTCTACTCGTCCTAACCGGGGACGGTGCTGTCCAAGAAGTTTGATTCTGACTTCTAGTTCATTCAAAAGGTGTAGCTCGGTGTCCGCCACTTTTGCATCTGTAATGTGGCACTGCCACAAGTAGAGTGAAATATTGTGCGGGCCAACCGATGGGCTAAATATTGATACCACGGGATCCTGACCAACACACTTATGTTGGTACTTACTTTTCCTGTTTTCCCCGCATGGTTGCACTTGGGACACTCCCAACAGTTGGGCAGTTCATCGTTCACCACACCCGTAGCATCATTCACCTGCAGGAAAACATCATCATTCTCCTGGTAAAATCATGTATCTAGGTTACCACTATTATGACCTAAATAATAAAATAATTCCACTTTTGAAACCCAAATAATATAATTAAATTAGTCATTTGTTAGAAACGACAGTCATCCGACAGCTATTAGTGAAATGCAGAGAGGGTGGAGAGAGTGTTCCAAAATCTAAAATCTCTCTCAAATCTTAAAGAACACCTTTAATTGACTGGATAAACCATCAGCGTCATTTTCCAATACTTCCCAAACAATGTTGGCCACTATTAAAGACTCATTTGCGTGAAAAGGATGTTGCATAATATGTACTGTTACGTTCTTTGTTTAAACAAACTGATTTGGCCTGGCCTGCTTCCCACGACTTGTTTTTTGGCCCAAAAAAGGGTGTGTCACATGAAAAGAATGCACGTGGTCACACAAATAACAAAAGGATTGCGTGAAGTGAGCAACTGTCATCACTGGTTTGCAGTGTGCCTGTTCCTCCACATTCACATCCAGGAAAGAGAGTTCATTCCCCGCGATGTGACTCACCTGGTATCCAAGTGAGTTATAGAAAGGCTTCACTCCCTCCCCCACCACCACCACCACAACCCAGACACCTGCTTCGGTCCTCACCTTGAGACAGTTGGGGTGGACAATTTCGTTGCAGATGGAGCACTCCATGAGCATGACGTTGAACTTGTCCTCTTCTTCCTCCAACGTGTCCTCCTTCCCGGCCTCCTTGCACACCACACACACCGCTGTGTGGGGCAGCACCGGCTGACGGAGTAAACACAGAAACAAACAAGCCTGAATCGGGTGAGGTTGTGCGCACCTTTTTTTAATTGCACGTTTTCCGTTTTCTGGAACCTTTACGTTACGTCCGAACGTACACGTCTTTGGCTGGCCATATATGAACAAAGTGGAACCTTGCTGAACTTCCTCCGATATTCAAGTGCTCTCGTAGAGCAGGCGTAGGCCACAGACGTGTTAGGGGTCGTCTCCTACAGCGCGTTTAGACTCACCGCGATGCACTGGCGCATGATGCAGGACTGCTTCATGCGCCCCGGGCCCCCAAACTTCTTCATGTCCTTGCAGAAGTGACACTCGCCACATTCCGTGCGCAGACACGCCTCGCACTTCCTGCATCTCGTCCGCCGGCGCCGGGCTCCCGATGAATTGCGATTGGACGGCAGCTTGACCGCCGCTGCAGACGTGCCCACCTTGGGCTTTGGCCGATTGGCTGCCCGTTGCTAAACACACACACACAGACACGCGTGCACACACAAAAAGAAAGCAGAAGGCCTATTGTTTCAGTATAGATCAGAGCAAAAGTGAATAGTCCACATGAAATGTGCACAGCCTCGTGTCCTTAGTCGTTTCCAAATCAGATCTAAATAGCCCCAAACCTGAGCAATGTCCTCGGCTGACCTTGACCAGAGTACTGAATGTCCCTCCCACGGGCAAAAGCAGTTAGACAAAACTGTAGATGCTCAGAATTACTGGAATTCTCTCTGCAGACTTTCCTTGTTAACACATTGGCTTTGCTTGTGGTAATGCAGAGGAGTGAAACAGTTGAAATGGGCATTATAAACCAGAAAGAAAATGTATGTCTGAACATGCGTTATGCTGGAGTGGGTTCATTTGATGTGTTGCTGTTCTCTGGCAGGGAACCGAAGCCAGGGACAGTAAATCAAATGTCACAATCTTCACATGGCTGGGAATGACAGATCTATGACCCACATTGGCGTTAAAAATAAATGTCAAAACACTGCCTGCCACTAAGAAAAGCAGTATTTGGCACACAATGTATTTATAAACCAAAAAAGAAATGATATGTCCCCAGTATGAGAACATTCCAGGCCAAATTCAAATCCAGGCGGATTTTTTTTATGTCCTACAAAGAGATAGAAAATCCAGTCCTGAAATCGGGGGCCACAAGTTTGGTGTTCACATTTTATTCCGCTTTTTCCTATTTCCTTGAATTCCTTTAGTTCTACCATGTAATATCAACTTGGCCGACAAGACACAGACCGTGAGAAGATTGAATAAACTCCAACCCATCTTGCTACCAAGATGAGATGGAAATAGCTGAATCAAATGATGACTCAAAGGACATGGCTGCATGCTTGTTTACACTGGTAGCTGCTACTTGTATCGGATTGAACACTGGTTTGAAACAAGAATACATAAACAGCAAGGGAATCTACCAGGCTAACAGACTGAATCTACGTGAGACATCCAACCGTTTCCCCTCTTCCACAAACAACAGAGTCCTGTTCTGTCACACAATCTATTTTCTGAACATAGTCATCTGTCAAAGATAATTGACAGAAGGAACAAGGGTTCAACTGAGAGAGAAACACCAGAGTTGAACAAATATACCCATATCATTGTTATTTTCCAGGTCATCAGGTCTGTTGACAATTTCCATCAAACCTTTTTTGACTACTGTGCTGATAAGCCTTGGAGACATCAAGAGAAATTGGATCTGCTATTAATGCCCCCATTGCAAAATAATCATCATCACAATCACCCACCTTTCAAAACCTGTGACAATGTGAAACAATACCGAGGCCTGCTTGGTTTCTCTGTCCACTCCTGTATTTTCTTTTTAGACTCAAGTTGTAGATACTTTTCTTAAACATGTGTTTTTATTGTAATAACCAATATGACAATCTAAAACTATCAGTCAGTGGCTGATGTCAGATATTGCCTGGCTGGAGGCAACCGATCAGCTGACTAACAGTTACAGTAACTTGGAGTAATATGTCAGGAATGTAAGGGACACACACATGGTTCAGTGTTTGAACACACACACAACACACACACACACACACAAAGTAACGTATTGGAGGACCAACCTGCCAATAAACCATATATATACGGGGAGTAAACCGGTTCCGCCACTGTTGGCTCGGGTAACGAGAGGCGGTGGTTATACATTGCATATACCAAATACGATACTTTAAAGCGTAAACCAAGAATGTGTTTTCTCCGACGACACCCAGGGGTCTGCCGAACATTACGTGCTTTGTGCTGACCGAACAGGCGAAGTGGTGTCAGCGCCACCTCATTGTTCGGGCTCCACAACACGGCCAAACGCGCTCTTAAAGGCGCAGGCCCGGGGAAGTTTGGAGAGCGGAGAACAGACACAACAAGCGACCCCAAATATAATTAATTGCGTTTCAATGTACACATTCAAATCGACGTTATTCCCAAGGGATGGATACGTATGTTGTATTTTACGGCCATTTTAGACACGACCTCATGTCAAGGCATTCGTGTGCGTAACGTCAGTCAATCTGTGTCACAGAAGACGCGCATTAAGTGCACTATATTCAGTGCTAAAAGCCAGTTATTCGATGGTTGCCAGTTATGCATGACGTCAACAATGGTCATATGAACCCATTATCCTCGTGGGTGCGTCTTGTGAATCGGGTGTCCGAAACGTCTGAATGTCTTTCAATAAGAAGGAAAGACGAACGCATATAATTTACAGAAAAGATATCGCTAAGCCAACAGCAGCACACACACACAAAGAAAGCAAGTAGGTAGCTCTGACCTGTTCTGGATCTGAATCATAATCGTCATCGTCTCCGCTCAGTGACAAGGCCATGGTGACTCTTTCTCATCGTTTGCCCACTGAAGAGAAAACTAACATGGCTGAAGCCTCCGACTCGCTGCTCCGCTGCGCCGTCCCCCTCTCCCCCGCTCCCCCTCTCTCTCCCTCCCCGCCGAGCACAGAGCCGAGCAGGAACACGCAGCTGCAAGGCGATCGGCAAAACACAAAGCAGTCAATCCGACGGTAAAACCTCCTGAATGGGCGCCGAGGAGGAGGTCAGGGGACAGGGGATTGGCCGAGCCGACGGCGAAGCAGATGGCTCACGGCGGCAGTAATGGAGAGTGGCTCACAATGGATGCCAGGGTCGAGAAGTAGCCTCCCTGCATCAGCAAGGGCAAAGACATTAGGGTCGGGGGAATTATGTGACACAGACGAGCGTATTTGCAACCGAATACGGCGATGTTAATGCTTCGTTTATTTGGCCGTTTTCATTTCGTTTGCTTTTAGGCCAGCATGTGTGCAATAGTAGAGCGCGCTATCGACTGCTCTCGGCGCTCTGGGTTCGACTGCTTACTTCTAGGTGGAGAACTGGAGATCAGCTCCATTATTGGACATGTATGAGTAATCCACACGTCCTATAGAGAGTTTGACAGTTGGAGTTTGATCGTTGCCAAATTCCTTCTGCTGTATTTAAATACTCTGGATGCTTCTGATTCTCTTATCTTATGTACACTGCTCAAAAAAATAAAGGGAACACTTAAACAACACATCCTAGATCTTGATTAATGAAATATTCCAGCTGAAAATCTTTATTCATTACATAGTGGAATGCGTTGAGAACAAAATAACATAAGAATGATCAATGGAAATCAAAATCATTAATCATAATGATGAACTCCTACGGCCCCCTCCACATCTCGTGGTGTACTGGCCTGCCTCCTGTTATCTCCTCCATGCTCTTGACACTGTGCTGGGAGACACAGCAAACCTTCTTGCCACAGTGCGCATTGATGTGCCATCCTGAATGAGCTGCACTACCTGAGCAACTTCTGTGGGTTGCAGACACCGCCTCATGCTACCTCTAGTGGTGAGGGCACTGGCAAAATGCAAAAGTAACCAAAAATCAGCCAGAAAGCATGAGAACAGGGAAATGGTCTCTGGCCACCGCCTGCAGAACCATTCCTTTATAGGGGTTGTCTTGCCTCTCATTTCCACACTGTTCCAGCAGTGTTTGGTGCTGGTTGGTCAATGCAGATTTTTCTTTTCACTTCTGCATCTTTGACCTGATCGTTTCCCACTGAAATCCATCTGATCTATTCCTCATACTCATTTCCTGCTTTCAGAATAACTGAAAATAGCAAGGCAGTAAAACAGTTTTTTTTTTTAATTGGTTAAGTGAAGAGAAACATGCCACATTTTAACATATCTAGTGAATGCCTCTGGGTCCCAGAAGTGGCATCATCTCATATACCCCACAGTCTGGGGTATATGAGATGATCTGTGGTATATTAGTGAATGAGCAGATTGTTGTTGTGGATGGAGCCCGTGGCTTCAGTTAAGTAGTGCAGGGTTAGGAGTTCTGTGGAATGTCTAACATTGTATGTTGTATGTGTGTATGGTCAAATAGTCTCCGGCCATGACCCGTGCACAGCCGCTTCGCTCAATCATGTTTTGCTTTATGTTTGCATTTTTGCTTGTGCTTGGAAGATCCTGAGTAGAATCGAGCAACACATAGGTAGGCCTACGACTGTAGCAAACCAAACATGCTGGAACAAAGTACATGCATGAAGATACAGTGAGAATATGAGGCCTGGAACTGGAATTGAGACCCTGGGGGCTCCTGGTCTGTGACTCATTAGATGCTGTTTGGAAACCTGATCAACCATCTGTCTACATGGATCCCCCCCCTTAGCCCCTACTCGTCCAAGGAAAGGGAATCCCCTCCAAGTGGAAAGGGAGCGGCTAAGTCAGCTACTTCTGCTAAATCCAATGTTTGTTTGCTTTTTGTTTTCCAGAAGCACTGTTTGTAGTTGTATTTTCTGAGTAAAATATGCCCAGATAGTGGCCATTACTGACTCAGGAAAGCTGCCCATGGTGCTCCTGCCAACCACACCATGTGACTGAACGTGGTTGTCAGTTGGTGCCCCTGGTTGTGCTGCTGTGTGGATTGATGTTATTGGTGGGGTGTGAAACCACAGCGCTCCTCCCTGTGTAAATTCCTCAGGATCTTGTGATATTCAGATACCCAGTGGACTGGAAAGCCCCTCTGTATGTCTGCAGGTTAACACTGTGGTGAGTGTGTTACAGATGTTTGATTTGATATTTGCAGTGAGCATTTGATATGTATGTATATGTCGCCTTTTCTTGCTATCATATTAAAGTGACCTATGTTCTGTCATATTAGCCATAGTTAATACGGCCTATGATTTAGTTGTTGATTGGCCAAATGACCATCTGAGAGCACAAAGGGGCCTTTTATTGATATGCACTAATACACTAATCCTCTCTGAGACTTGACATTCCACTGCAGCATGTGCATATCCCAGACAGGAAGAGGATGGATAGTTTGCCGAGGAGGAGGGACGGGCCAATGGTGGCTCTGGTAACTTAAATGTCACCAGTGTTTCACACAACATGCCAGAAGTTCTCAGGAAGTCTTCAGCGAGCTCTCTGTCTAAGTATGTCGGCAGCAGCACTAGTGTTTGTTGTCACACTAGTATACTAGCAGCGGCTCTCGGAGGAAGCCTCGAGGTTCGGAGTGCATATTTCTCCATCGCCCCCCCCCAGCCCAGTGTTGCTCTAGCAAGCCTCCTCCTCCTGAAGGCCCTGCCTGGAGGGAGGGTCCGGCTGTAAGTCGGCCTCATTCCTGGGGCTCCACCACACCCATCCTGTTGCTGGGTCTAGGGGAACACAAAGCTACATGGCTGACCTCATCGCTTAGGCAACAGTGCCTGTCCCACATATCCTGAGGAAGTGGTGAAGGACACAATGAACAGAATCACTGTTGGCTACTTGTTTCGTGGTTTCTGATTGTGTTGCACATCGACTGCTTGTGGCTCTCTTTTATTTCAATTGTATTTTATTGTATCTGTTGTTGTTTCTCTCCAGCTCCTGCTCATTTCATTGATGATGTCACCATCGCCTTTTTGGCCACTGGGGATTCTTTCTAAGATGGGGCTGAAGTATGGGCTGGGAAGGGGTGCCTCATCTGGGTTCTTCCCATATAGATAGTGGTCAATGCATGGAGTTCATGGTGGACTCTGGTCAGGGGAACGCACCTATGTGTGGGCAGGAGAACTATTTGTTTGATTTTTAATGATTTGTTTTAGTGATTTTTAGAACCGAATGCATTGTTACTTCATTTATAGTCATTAGGACTGCTGGAGTAGAAAAAAAGCTTTCAGCGAAGGCCAGTTGGACCCAGTGACTCTTAGCGGTGGTCCATACTACTAAGACGCAATTGTCAGCATTTCTCTCCATAAATGAAACATGGCACCTAATTAGGGCTCTCCATTGGTACAATGGTCTACTTGCTGACATCCCCTCTCACACGCTCAGGTGACATGAGAGATTAGCTCAATACAGCCTCTCCCCCGCCACCCCCCCATGTCATCTGATTTACTGCTCTGTGGGGAAGTGCTTTTAGTTTGGTCCAGTCGCTCTCTCTCTCTTTCGAGTGTCGTCTTTCACATGTAGGGCTGCCCAGGAGTATATATATAGCGATGTTTATTTTGCAGCCGCTGCCCTGAGATGCTTCTCTCTTTTTAAATACTCTGACACCTCTTGACTCCTTCTCTGCAGACACAAACCTGTCTCTGATTACTCTGTCAAAGGTCTTGTTTAGAGCCTGTACGGTACTGGCTTTAAACACGACCCTACTTCTGTGAGACCCTTGCTTTCCTGCTGTATCCTTGCACGTGCTTGTTTTCCCAGCGTGTGTCCACACCATCTCCCTGTCCACTCTTGACACTCGCCTCTCCTTATTGGTATAAATACCATGCTGGCCGGGCCTGATGGTTTAGGGTTACGGCATGACGAGCCAAAGCCTTGCTGTTAACAGGTGAGCTGGGGTCCTGATGGGCCTCAGTGGCCTCTATGCCCCCCATCCCACATGGTAATGGCTAAGTTGGGGCTGGCTGTGCTTTGCAAGGCCTCCACACACCACGCTACTGGCCCTGCAGCAACAAGGCAGTAAAAATACTGACATCTCCCTCATGCTGGAATGTGAGGCACGCTCTTGTTTTGTGGAAGGTCTCCTCTTAATTGCCTCCGTATTATCGTTTCTCATTTTTCAAAGCGCACAGATGGTGCGTTCTTTATGGCCAAATTCCTCTCCACCTTCTCTACCGATGATGAGTGCATGTGACCAGTGGACTGTGATGTGAGCCATACCTTCTTTTTTTTGTATTCCACTTTAATCTCAGTCGGGTCGCCAGTTTCCCGTCAGTGAGGTATTGTGCAGGGTTAGCAACACTTTACCCCCATCTCTGGCTGCCGTCCACTCTGCTACCCATGCCACTATCTTTGTCTCTGTCCCAGGTGGAGAGAGGAATGTTTGGAATTCCCCATGCGCCTACCCGCCCATCAGATAAAGACTGTGGCTGAATCTGGATTGGTGGTGGTGGTGGTGGTGGTGGTGGGGGGTAGGCAGCGGGGATGCACAGGCATGAATGTACATGCATTCACAGCCTGGAAGAATGCTTGAAATGTGTGTGTCCCTACTATAATATCATATAGCCTTTTATAATGAAGCTACTGTATGTAGATCATCTACATAAATTAAAGGCTAGATGTTTATAGCAGATTATGCTGCTGCTATTTGACTCTTACACAGCTCGCAGCGAGATTGTCGCCAGATAGTTAAAAATAACTGTCCTAAGTGAATTCAGAGTTATCTACAGTGGGCTTTTGTGACAGGAAGAATGGAAAACTGCAGCCTGGTCCTTGGCTTACAGTACAGCACATTTACTTTCTTGTTAATGCTTTTCAGTCCCCATGGAGCATGATAAACCCATACCACAGCCTGACCTTATCTCTTTTCCTATCAGTGCTACTCAAGAGACTCAAGGCTGCCCTCCTGAGGCAAACACCAACGGGTTGCGTGAGAGCATTGTGTAGAGCATTCTAGCAATACTATTTTTTTTTCATTCATATTTTCTCCTACAATCTCTGTTAAGAGAGCCTGAGGTACATTTGATAATTGTTGTACGTCGCAGCTCCCTTTGCAGGTCTTTTTAACCCGCCCCTCCACTCAGCTGAAATCCCCACGCACATGGAAAGCGGCTACAGTGTGTCCCCTGTAGTGATCAGGCTGACCCTTACTGTTATAGGTCCATATATGTTGCTTATCAAAGGTGTTGGAGAAACGAGCAAATAAGCCACTTATCAATTACCTGTATGTTTATAATAATCTGGTTTCTGACCAAGTTATTGAAGTTGGTTACATTAGCTCAGCTTTAGACTCAGCTCTAGACACTGTGCAGCAATCCCCATTGACTTAGCTGAGGCTTTTGACTGGTTCTGATGTACTGTATCTCATCCATCACCTTTATGCTGATGATCCAGTACTTTGTGTCGTTGGTCCCTCCCCAGATGGAGTACTTTCCTGACTTCAGGACAGCTTCCTTAGGGTCCAACAGGCCTTCTCCACCCTAAACCTCCTACTAAAGACATCTAAGACCAAGGTCTTGTGGTTTGGTAGGAAGGGTTTGATGCCCCCTCCAATCCACCCCATCACCACCAGTGATGGGATGATCCTAGACCATTTTGTGGAACACAACATTTGGAAGAAAGTTTCAGAAATCTGTCATGTACCATAGTCCATAGGAGGCCTATGTCACTCACAGTGTACTATCTGAAGGGGGTATTGTAATTGTCATCAGACTCTGAAGCTTTGCTCCGCCTGTCATTTGGCAATCCTGAGGCAATTTCTTCACATCCAACAGTGTGCACATCCCAGGATTAGTAATAATTAGTAATGCCCAAGATAGTGCTCTTTAGTGTTATATTTCTGGGATCTGATTAGTGGTCTTACATTTTATATTGATATCGTTTACAAGGATAATGTTCATGGTTGTCGTATTATTTCGGGTTTTTTTTTTTTCTTTTTTCCTCAATGCTTTGTCTCATGGGTGGCTTAAGTCAACTTGGAAACTTGGTCTAGCATGCCGACACCAGGTGCAGATTATTTTGAGCCTCTAGTGATATTTCAGCACATTTGCACAGACCTAGGATACTAGCCGAGCTTCCAGCTTTAAATAGGTTTGTCCTCCCATGCAGTTCACACTGGACCACAGGGCTAAAACCTGTAGCTGTACATGGTGGGGGGGGGGGGGGGGGTGAGTGT
>OMOU01065272.1:0-12633 GCA_900312585.1 Malacocephalus occidentalis | reverse complement strand
CACACACCCACACAAACATGCTCATGCACACACACACACACACACACACACACACACACACACACACACACACACACACACACACACACACACACACACCACCCTTCATAACCGCAATACCGTGCTGTTGGTAGTGTTGGAACCGACTTCGTAGTTCAATTCATCCTGTGAGCGTCTCCATCATCGCGTTTCCGTAACCCTGTCTGCCAGGCGGCTGGAGCAATGCAGGCGTTTTTGAAGGGGACATCTGTCCAAGCCAACAAGCTCCAGAAAGACAAGCCTGCCCCGGGTAGCAGCACCGAGAGGAAGGCCAGACCTGTCCCCTGGGTCGAGAAATAGTAAGGGCCAACAGCAGATAGATGTAGCCTGAACTGTTTGAAATGCTCCTCGAATTGTTTGTCATTAGTACCGGAATATCCAACTACCTGAGAATAATATGTTTATATACTAAAACTATTTGGTTTTAATAAAACTCGAATGGACCACTTCTATAAATGTGTCATGGTACCCCACTTCATTAAAGGTCTCCAAAGCTAGGCTGGGCTGCTTTCATGTTAAAATGTATAGGTGGAAAGGCTTTGGCTCTCGTGTTAATTCACTGAATTACTTTTGTCTTGTGTTTTTATATATTGATGCCTTGGTCTGATTGGACTTTCCTTCATGAATCATCCAATGAGACACCCTGTCAGTGATATATTGATCAACTCAAGAGTCTAACACAATGGCATTGTCAAAACTATGAAAGCACTGAACCCGCTGGTGCACCTGCTCTATGTAATGAAGATCTGCCTTTGGCCTCATGCATGACTCTACTACAGCAGGCCCAAGTGTGTGGATGACGTCGCTTTTCAAGAAGAGGTGGTGGCAGTATTGAAGAAATCTTTGGAGGGGGCAGATGTGAGTAGCATCCAGTGCTAACATGCATTCACACACATTTACATCTGGTTTGCAAAGAGCATTGTCAAATTATTGCGATGGAAATAATGTCATTAAACATGTATTTATTAATTTTTTTGCAGCTGCCCAACCTGCTTTTCTATGGTCCTCCTGGAACAGGAAAGACCTCTACCATCCTTGCAGCATCCAGAGAACTCTTTGGGTAAGCTTGGGTAACAGCAGTTGAAGCCTCAGATCGGTTGTGATTACAACCCAAATATCCATGTGTTTATTATAACGCTACAAATGACATTAATAACACAATATTGTACGTGACTGCGTGTGTGCGGTCATGAATCGTGACCCATCTCTCTTGTTGTTGTAGTCCAGAGCTGTACAAGCAGAGGGTGTTGGAGCTGAATGCCTCAGATGAGCGTGGCATCCAGGTGGTCCGGGAGAAGGTCAAGAACTTTGCCCAGCTTACCGTAGCAGGAACACGCACAGAGTAAGGCGCTTCACAGTTCATTCACACTCTGCACCATTCTGTGACAATGGATATATGGCCATCATTGGCGCGGTTAAACCCAACAAAATCAAATGCTTGGATTCCCTGTATGCCTTGTAAAGTTAGTCGTCTCTTAGTTGTTCCAAGACCCACACAGAGGCCGCTTTTGCCTCTATGGCCCCAGCCTCTGGCATAGCTTGCCAGAGGACCTGAGGGCCCAAAAAATGTCTTTCAAGTCTTTTAAAAGAAGATTTAAAACGCATCTTTTTTTAGTAGTGTTTTTATTATACATGTTGTTTTATTTATACATCTTTCATGTTTTGTTTTTAAAACTTGTGCTCTTTTGGCCTTCTTATTTCCACTTTTCAGCATGTGGAGTTGCGCTTGATATGACTTGCGCTATCGCAATAAAGTTTGCTTGCTTGACTATATTGTAATGTGTTTATTTATTTGTATGATGCATGTTCCAGTGGGAAGAAGTGTCCTCCCTTCAAGATCATCATCCTGGACGAGGCAGACTCCATGACTGGTGCAGCCCAGGCTGCCCTCAGGAGGACCATGGAAAAGGAGTCCCGCACCACACGGTTCTGTCTCATCTGCAATTATGTCAGCAGGTACGCGTTGGCAACAAAGTCAAGGCTCCATCCATTCAGTAATGCTTCCTGTCTACTTGTGAGCCCCCATTGGATGCAGTGGACCCCAAATGTATTTTTTGTCTGAGCCCCCCCCCTTTGGTAAAAAAATAAAGTAATGATGTGGTCCCTCCACACACTCGTTCATACAGTTGTTGGTACGTTCTTGTATTTCTGGGTAAATTATCTCTTCCAACCCATCTCCCTGGGCCGCTTTACAGTACCCAGTACCACGTTAGGGGACACTACTGTAGAGGATAGAATGACGATTTATTCATTTGTTTACCAAACCAACGCAGTTGGCAAAGCAACGAAGACCCAGAGAAACGATGACCCTGATCAATGATCAAGCCTAAAGGTTGTCAGGTTTTTTTTCCCCAGTATCATCTCCCCAGCCCATCTGTATGTTATCTGTCTGCTTTCTTGCAGGATCATCGAGCCGCTGACCTCCAGGTGTTCTAAATTCCGCTTCAAGCCGCTGACCAATCAGATCCAAGAGGAGCGACTGCTGGGCATTTGTGCACAGGAGAACCTCAAGTACTCCAAAGAGGTAGAGTTTGAATGGTTCCACATGCACAGGGACACATATGATTGGCTAGAGATCAGTGCTTGTAAGAGTCTGATGTGCAATACAGGACAGATAACTCTTATGTCTCAGATTGTATTTCTTTTTTCTTTTGAGTTGTGATATTTTTGTTAATTTAACTGTATTTCTGTGAAATGCAACAAGCAGGGACAAGCACAGGTTCAAGCCTTTCTTTTAACTGTTGTTTGTGAGCTGTGGTCTGTAAAGCCTGCTAGTAATGTATGTGTCAATACAAAATCTCAGTGTTGTAACCTTGATCTGTGTCTCAAATTATGCCATACTGGGTCCTTGGAATCTTAGGGGAATTGGGCCTGGAAAGTCCTCGAATTTGATGCTTAAGAGGGTGGTGGAACCTCAGGGTGATGTGGTGTGGTCGTTGCATGTGCAAAGTCTGGCTCCTTCTACATCTTTATATCATCCATCTCTCTTTAGGGTATAGCGGCACTGGTGAAGGTGTCTGAGGGTGACCTGCGGAAGGCCATCACGTTCCTCCAGAGCGCCGCACGCCTCAATGTAGACAAAGAGATCACAGAGAAGACTGTTGTGGAGTTAGCCGGAGTGAGTCCTCTCTCTCACCTGGCCATCTTTCATTGCCACTTGTCTTGTATGACTTATGATTTGAAACATGTGGCCAATATTATTATATTGTATTCATGCCCGGACCCCTTTTCTGGATCACAGGCTATGCCAATGACAAGCAAATATTTAATGGGGTGCATTTAGCTAATTTGATATCTATTTATCTAGCGGTCTGTTTTCAATTCGTTATATTCATAATACATTTACATACATAATTGCTAATCCTACGGGTATTGTACTTGAGATGTTTAGTCTTCTTGATTAATTTGGTTAGTTTTAGCATGGCTAACTCTTTAACCACTTTATCCATGAACACTAATCTAATCTCCATTGGCAATATTTTTCATACTCTTGTTTTGCTACAGGTAGTCCCTACAAAAATGATAGATGGCTTACTTGAAGTCTGCCTCAAGGGGACTTTTGAGAAAGTTCAAAGTGCCATTAAGGTAAGCACTCTCTTGCCTAAAGGATGCTGGGTTTTGAAAGGGCCACAATACATTAGACTCCTGCCTGTTAAAGGTTACATTGTAAAATGTATATTGTCAAAAGTAGTTTGTTAAAGAGACTTTCTGTGCATTGGCACACAAAGTCATAACTTCCATGTATTGACATGGGAGTTATATCGATATTGTGATATAAAATTAGATCTTACAATTTGGATGTTGTGATATGTGGCCAACCCATGTGGCCTTTCCCTAGTCTTAAGGGCTGCATTAATGTATTGGTTTATCAGGAAACCTGGTAGTTTGTCATGCATATCGGTATTGAAATCTGAAATGTCCTATATCTGATTCGGGATGGAAGATTTTGTCCATACTGCCCAGCCCTAGCTGTGCCTTTTTAGACCTTGGTCTTGTTTTGAAGTTGATCTTGCACCAAAGCGAAGCGGCACATTCACTCATGAAGTCAAAGATGACCCTGGCACAAAGTACAAAGACAGTCCAGTAATGTGGTCCAAAGGGATAATGAACCACAGTCATATAACCCTTCTGTAGGTCACAGACCTCTATTACACTTCACCTGACACAATGAAGGTTTGTTGTTTTCTAGATCATGGTGGATGAAGGCTATGCAGCCACACAGATCCTGACCCAGCTCCACGAGATGGTGATTGAACACGACCTTAACGACAAGCAGAAGTCAGCCATCACAGAGAAGATGGCGGTATGTACCGCCACCGAAGTGGCAGTATGAGTGTGTGCATGTTCAATTTCTGCAATTTCATTTTGGTGTTTCGTGACTCAGCTTTGCAAGCTGAATTCTTCTGTGGTTCTGCTTTGCAAGCATTACCTGAGATAATACGCCTTGCATGGTCTTCAATCGGTACCACTGATGGTTTATTAACACATAATACTTTGTCAACCCGGATATTAAGCTATTCATTGTTGTGAAAGGCTTTGTGACTGACTCAACATCCACCTCTTCCTGTCTTGGTCTCTCCAGGTGGTGGATAAGTGCTTGGCAGATGGTGCAGACGAGTATCTCCAGATGTTGAGCCTGTGTTCAGTCATAATGGAGCAGGCCGCCCGAGTCTGACACCGCATATCAAGGCACTGACTGTGGTTCTGCCGACAGAACAATTCTGGATTCTCATCTCGCAGAACACAAGCACTTGTACCTCTAACCCTGGCAGGACAATTTCCAACTGGCCTATATGCAGAATGCATAGTAGGAGCTTAAGTGATGATATTTTTTTACTTTAGTGACCATCAAATGCTGTGACCTGGATTACAAGCCCCTGATTATAAATGCTGCAAGGGGAGCTTTAATCACAATTGGAACTTTTGAGCAAGTGCTAGGATGGCACCAAGCACACATCTTGCAATTGCTGTTTATTATGACTGATTCTAATTGATCAAGTGCAGTGATGCCTGCTACCCTTGATACTTGATACAAGGTGACATCAAGATCCATCCCATTCCCATCAAACTGTTCGTCGGGTCTTTATTTCAGCATAGCAGAAATGGCAATTGCAATAACCTGTCTTTTACCAGGCATTGTGCTGTCCTTCAATACCTTGAATACTCCCATTCAGAGTCGTCTGTTCTGTTGGCCACCTGTTAATTTACCTTCCGGTCATTCTCTTTATATGCAATTTGTATTTTATGACTTTTATTAAAAGTCTATTTGTTGTTGCTTGTGTACAGCTAATCATTCACAAATCATTACAATATTTAGGAGGTATCATTACTATACATGTAGTTTAGCCTACCTTCAGGCTTCTCAGCACATAACAGGGCTGTCTAAGCCACCCAGCCATGTTTTTAAGAGAAGCTTGGCAACTTCAGATCATATGAAAAGTAAGACTACTAAAACTGAATTTCTCAGATATTGTATGTTGATGGTTGATGTTCCGCCTTATAGAAGAATATGCATAAATGTCTCTAATTATTTAATTTATTTATTGATCATTGTGTTTCGCCGAAACGCCAGGAGGCGCTCACGCCCATGATGCTTACATTCTCTTCCCTCGACGACAGCTTCAGTTCCGGTGTGCGTTTTGCATTTGACATCGACAGAAATGCTTCAATATTTTATGTATCGGTGAACCACGAACAACAAAAGATACATATATTGTCGTTAAGGGGCTGCTGTTTCGCTATTACGTGAATCAACATGGATATCCCCACGCCCCCAGAAGGTAATATTGCATTGTATTGATTGACCATTGAATGATAGCTGCTAGCTTGTTAGCTGTATGGAGCTAGCTGCTAGCGAACATGCCCATCGGACTCCAGTTGTAGCAGCCTACCCACGTTTTAAAACTAAACTAAACATTAACCGGTCACTCACAAAACTGTCTTAGATTTTATAAGCCCCCTGTGTACATTTACTGTAATTCCGTTGAACAGCATTTCTGTTTTTGTTCTGTCATTCACTCTCCTAGCATTGGTGGTCAATGTGGAGCACATTAAATGTTTACTTTTTCACATTCATTTGATTGAGAATCAACCGCTCCACGTATACACAAGAACAAGCAATGTATAGATATACTAGCTAGGTACTAGACAAGCTGGATATAAGAGTACAGCACACATTTGTCTTCAGATACGTGTTATGTTATATTGTTCTAGTGCATCAGTAACCACACTTATGAATGACTTATTCCCCATGATTGTCTTCTGAAATAAGAATCACATAGTTTTCATATTTGTTTTGAATGCTCATGAACTAAATGTTTGTATTGAGGGTTTGAATGAAGGGAGATTAAGGGTCTGTGTCTTTCGGGAGCCAAGAACTCTACTGTTACAGGCCATTCATTAACTCTGTTCTTGTTCTCCTTCACTGACCTAGATCAAGAGCTGAGGAATGTCATCGACAAGCTGGCCCAGTTTGTGGCTCGAAACGGGCCAGAGTTTGAGAAGATGACGATGGAAAAACAGAAGGACAACCTCAAGTTCTCCTTTCTGTTTGGAGGGGAATACTTCAGCTACTACAAGTGCAAGCTTGCTATGGAACAACAGCAGCGTATGTAGTGAATCAAAGAGACAAGAAAGATGAACCTGCCTATTAACAAAAACAGAAAAACAAATTCCCAAAATGATATTCCAGTACACTAGAGTATAATACTCTTCTAGAGCGATACAGAATAATGATTTAGTTAAAAATAGAATAATGTGCTGATTGGCTCAAGCACCATGTGGCTTTGTTTGTCCAATAGTAAGGACCCGGTGTGTCATCACTGTGCAATAACAGATTTATTTTTGTATACTCAATTAAATGCTAACGTTCCACATCATTCCATTTGACAGGTTTGGAACTACAAGAGTATTCCTATGTCAAGTTTTGTTCGGAATATCGTTTTGCGAGTTCTATTTCTGAACTGTTTGTAATTCGTGACATGTAGTTTGTGCTGGAGAAAAGACAAGCAGAGAGCCATTTGCCATGGACTAGATCAGGGAACCACATGTCCACTCTCATTTCCCCCAAAAAATGTCCAGCAGTTTTCACCAATGAGGGACATTCGAGTAAGCTTGTTATCATTTGAGTTATTTATTGCTTGGGTATTTCTCCTGACGAGAGACTTATCTGGCAAGTCTGTCTGCTACTGCTACAAGACACAACAACATGTCCTGTGTTTGCATCGAGTCCAGTACATTTATTAATCGTTGCTTTTGCTAGCTGGGCTCTTAAAAAGTGTCTTTTTTTTTTACAGGTTCAAATGGTTCAAAGGTTAAAGTAATCAAAATAGACACTTAAATTGAGTGTTAGGTTTCAGAATAACCAGGATAGCTTTTTACTGTGTTTTTAACCAACTATAGCCAAAAGGATAATACAGTCATCGTCCTTCTGCCACAAACCAGACCTAAAACACAAATAGACCAGTGACTTGCATGATTTAATTCGATTTCTATCAGGCCCCATATCAGACTTTGGCCAGAAGTTTGACATTCGCAGCATGGGATGGTCAGATTCAGGGAGTTCCTTTGTGACGCATCACGTTACAAAATGCATTAAAGTTTGCTTCTCTCCACCACATAGATTCCTCTACCCACGATGGTGAGGAGTATAAGTGTGAAGGTATTTATCGGGAAAGACTTTTTCTTTATATATATTTCTTTATTTATTTTTGCCTCTGATGAATTCCGAAATAAGTTCCATTTCAAAGTTGGACAGAATGTATGCTCATTTTTGCTGTATTAACAAATGCAGACTTTTTTGTGTTTCAGTTGAATATTTCAGACTTTCATTGCTAACATTTATTTTTCATTTTTATATTCATAAAGCCAATGCCAAACATATTTTTTCCATGGATGCTGTCAAAAAATATGGGGGCTTCTCTTTCAGCCTTTTTTTTAAAGCAAAATGTACATGTTGACAGTGCCTGAATGCTGTTGCACAATGCAGTTTGGATCCAAGAGATCCACGTCATGTTGTCTCTGCTTGAGATTCCGTCTTGCTGGACGAGGGCTGCATTATTAATCATCCCCCAAACATATGCACATTTGACATTTCTTAGTGCAGAAACCCAAAAATAATGAATCTGTCTGAATGAAAGTCTTGTCATGCCAAGTATCGATGTCATGTTAATTTTGCAGCTCCATTGAAGTTCACTGGTCTAATACCCTTGCTTTACCCTATGGTTTTGCTGGTTTTTACACAAGGTGTCAATTTGTTGTGTTTCAACATTCCTTTTTTTTCTTGCAAGTTGCAGAGGGAACGTGATGGGAACACGCTGCCTGTTTAAGCCTATTTGCATGCACTTTAGATTTCCTTTTGTCCAGTGTGTTCTGCGTCTGGACACTTGTCATTCGTCTACTGAATGTGGCTGCTTGACCTCACTAAGGACTGACCTAAATCAGAGAAGTCGACAAGGTCTTACTTTGAGTGATTGTACTGATGATTATATTTCTTTGGTGCCGTCCACATCAAGGATTCCTTTAAAGATCGCACGTGAATATTTTTAATTTGAACAAATATGCTGCCATCTAAAAGATACAAACCCTGCTCTGCAAATCTAACTACAATAAATCAAATAATAGAATATCTTAGTCATTGATCAGTTTTAATTACATTTTTGCTATGCCAATATTTGTAATAATTTAACATTGATTGAACGACACCCGAGTACTTTCCCCATGTGAACTCAGACTGCAGATGGTTTTACACTCTGATGGGAGCGCACTTGTCAAATGTGGTCTAGTGTAAAGTTACTCTTGCCCGGGAATGCAGGCTGCTCAATGGTGAGACACTCTCCCCCCTTGTCGTGCCTCTGTCACCCATTCTTTTTCCTTGTGTGCTGGCTTGTTTTGCAGACCTATACAATCCTGGAGCCAAGGATACCATCGACGCCCCTCTGCCCATGCCCATCATCGCCCCGCCCCCGATCCTACCGCCGGCCACACCTGCTCTGGATGAGCTCATCCAGCAGAGCCAATGGAACCTTCAGCAGCAGGAGCAGCACCTGCTCACGCTCCGCCAGGTACACACACATGATGTTGAGGCTTGGTCAGACGGTGCATATCACGGGGAAAGCATTGAGCGGGGCACGAGGTGTCAGGTGTTTTCCACCCTATGGTTCATTGACCCCATGGATACATTATATACATGTAGATACTGAATCCGGTGTGGGAGATGCGTCTCTGTGGCCGTCATCTTGCTCAGGGGTTCTGTCCCGTTCCAATAGTAGAAAATGGCTGACGTTTGTGCTGCTTTTGGATATTCCAAAGAAAGAAATGCCAAAACCAAGCAACAGGCAATAATATTTCACAGGTGAGAATTTGTTATCACAATGCTTGACTGTATCCTGTATCATAAATATATGTCTGGCATTTGTAACAAACCAAGCCATTTGAAAATATGTAAATTGTAATTATTAGTTCTAATTTAATTGTTCCGAGACCTCCTGCTTCGTTAGGCATGCTTGTATGGGAGGCGTGGCTTCCCCTGACCAAGATGGTGGCCGCGTGGACGCATAGCTCCAATGAACAGCAGCGCCAAATGTGTCTATGGGTTGACCCTCTTGTCCCACCAGGAGCAAGTGTCGGCAGCCATTGCCCTGGCAGTGGAGCAGCAGACCCAGAAGCTGCTTATGGAGACCCAGCTGGACGTCACCGAGTTTGACAACCTGCTGCAGCCCATCATAGACACCTGCACCAAAGACGCCATCTCAGTAAGCGCACACACCTCCAGACACAGATGGGGCAATGCTGCGCTGATATCTTTACAGGCGGTTGTCTGTCATGGGATTGTCTTGAAGGCTTTGTTTGTTCTTCGTTCAGGCCGGTAAGAACTGGATGTTCACCAATGCCAAGGGCCCACAGCACTGTGACCTGATGACGTCACACCTCCGCAACCGCATCACCGCTGACTCCGCCCACTTCGAGCTCCGCCTGCATCTCATCTATCTGACCAATGATGTCCTTCATCACTGGTACATGCACATACACGTATATATAATCTGCCTCAGTATTTTGAGGCAAATTATTACAAATAGTTATGTTTAAGTCGGTCAGTCCATAGAACTACACTGTAACCACACCACACACCGCTCTCATCTAAAATGAGCTGTGTTAGCGTTTGTGTTTCCTTCTCCATGAAACCTGCATGTCATGATGTTCGCTGTGATCTCGTTGCGGTGCCCAGCCAGCGGAAGCAGCAGCGGGACTTGCTTGCGGCCCTGCAGAAGGTGGTGGTGCCCATCTACTGCACCAGCTTCCTGTCTGTGGAGGAGGACAAGCAGCAGAAGATCACCAGGGTAACGCAATACCCATTTGTAACTCCCTCCTCCTGGTTGGGCCAAAATGGCTTACCCGTCGCATTCTGTCATGCTGTTATTTATTATAACATAACACGCCTCAGTCTGCATGAGGAATTATGGTGGGATATAATTGTTCTTAAATTAATTGGAATGCTGTAGTCATTTGAGGGAAACGTGTTACAAAATATGATTACAATATGATTGATTGTCTTTGTTGTCGGCAAGATAAGCTTGGGCAAGACAAACATGGACATCCTTTTATAAACTTTCTCTCTTACTCACACTCCCTCATGTGTCCTTATGCCTCCTCCCTCATCTCTCTGTGCCCCTCTCCCTGTGCAGTTGTTGCAACTCTGGGAGAAGAATGGCTACTTTGACGACGTGACTATTCAACAGCTCCAGAACCCAGCGCTGGGCCTGGGACAGTACCAGGTGAGAGCGTTAGGGCCAGAGCAGCAGCGGATTGGCTGTAGATTCTCCAGAGCCGTAGCAGATTGGCTGTAGATTCTCCAGAGCCGTAGCGGATTGGCTGTAGATTCTCCAGAGCTGTAGCAGATTGGCTGTAGTTTATCCCGAGCCGTAGTCGATTGGCTGTAGATTCTCCAGAGCCTTAGTGGATTGGCTGTTCATTCTCCAGAGCAGTAGCTGGGTATAGATTCTAAAAAAACGATTCAGTTTTTAGTTGTGATGCCGTACTATCTAAATAGAATTGCTACGTTACTACAAATGTTCTCCATCGAGTTTTGTTGATTGGTCAGTGTCACACTCCTCGTAATGCATGCATAGGTATTGATGCTCTCGTCCCCAACCGCCCAACCACTCCACCTCTGGTATCTGTTCCTCGCCAGGCATCCCTGATCACGGAGTACGCCGTGGCGGTGCAGCCGGTGCAACTGGCCTTCCAGCAGCAGATCCAGGCTCTGAAGGCGCAGCACGAGGAGTACGTGTCCAGCGTAAAGCAGCAGGCTGCCGCCTCTGCTCAGCTGCCCGGCCCCCCAGGTCAGCCGCCCGCCCCGGGCGAGGGCGAGCAGGCCCTGCCCATGACCGCGCAGGCCGGTGAGAATGCACGGCAGAATGGTAACTCCACTGCAGTTTTTCAGTGCCGTTAAAGGGCCCCCGATTATACCACCAGGTGTGAGCGTGACTAGCCATGACAAGCTGTTTCAAAAGTTCCATGCGACTAAAATTGTCGTTGTGACATGGTGACATCACAAGTGGGAGTGTCCACCTAGATGTATGATGGCTAGATCAGCCTACCCACTGAGTGAACCTGTAACCTAAAGTGTTAAACTGATCTAGTCGGCATACATTGATGTGGATGTCACTATGTGACAGGAGAACGCATGCTCGTGCAGCGACCGGCAGTAGGTGTAGGCTCTCTGTCGTTTATGTTTTGTCATTTTTATCGGAATAGTTTGTGTCTCAAGCAATGAGCGTTCCTCAGTAACTGCCTTTGTATACCTAGGCGTAGAGTAATTTGGACAGATTTGAATCTATAATTTGTCAGTAACGAAGCAGTGGACTACTTTCTGTGCTTGCTGCAGCACAAATTGCCCATCCGGGACAAATAATACAGTTGAACTTCAACATGAAGGCTTGAAATGGCTAATTTCCCTAACACCTGGTGGTATAATAGGCCCCCTTTAACTAGGCTGATTGCACCAGGACAATGGTGCATATTCAGAAACCACCCCCAACACTCTCTCTGCCTCCATCACGCACGCATACAGAAACACTCCCATAGCACATAGTCTTTCTTCTTTGTCTTGTGTGGGTGCAGGTGACATGAAAGGCCCCAGCTCTGCCCTTCCTCCAGGGGACTACGATGGGCCATCTCGGCCCTCCGACTCCAGCAACCCCGCAGGGCCTCCAGACATTCCCTCCTCCAAGCCCGGCTGGTTCGAGCACATGGGCCCGTGGAACCCTAAGCAGCCGGTAAGAAGCCGCACAGTGCATAAGAACACAGGGGTTGGCTCATGAATGGGTAACTATAGAATAAACTGCCTATTATACCCCCAGGTGTGAGTGTGGTTAGCCCTTCCAAGCGGTTTCAGAATCTCCAGGTTTTTGACATCACAAGTGGGAGGGTAGATAGATCCGCCTACCAGTTGCTACAGTCCACTGGATAGGCTGGTAGGCTGATCTATCCAGCATACTTCTGGGTTTACTTGAACGCATTTCATCCACTCCATCTGTCTCCGCCAGCCCCCCTTCGACCCCAACCAGCCCCCGCCCCTATGCCCACCCTGGAGCA
>OMOU01065270.1:0-12426 GCA_900312585.1 Malacocephalus occidentalis | reverse complement strand
GCGGTATGTCGGGTTCTGTCCATGGGCGGAACGTGGTGCTGTGGTGGTGGAGGTTAGATAAGTGACGGTGCACCGCCCGCTCTCTGCCGCGGTTACGGGGCTTGTTGTGGGGGAAAGAAAGTAGGTTAGTGGGCCACGTCCTGCAAGCTTAAACTGGAGCGGCTGCTTATGGTGACCGACCATGCACAAATGGCTTCGGCGGGTCCCACAGCGGGCGGCGTTCAGCCGGTGCGCTGTTTCTTTAAAAGCAAAGCGGGACTGCGTGTACTGCACACACGACGCTGATTTCCATCAGGCACAGTCGGTCCACGGAAATGTCTTCCTGTATTGACTTTAGTATTGCGTTGTCATTAGAAACTGTCGTCATATCAGTGAGATTGTGTAGCTATTGTTTGTCAAAAATAAATACATAAAAAGCAGGCATATCGTTTAAAGTGCACTTGCACTTGTAGTCTGTACAGGCTGTGGAGTGTGGAACATGGAAAGCATTTCCAATTATTTCAGTAATGGTTGTGTGTTTTAGAGGCTAAGTAATATATCTCCATATTACTGATACAATACTTCCTAAACATGGACTGCTGTGGAGATGCGTAAATGATTAAAAGTCCCAAATATTCCACTTAACAAATGGTATCCAGGCGAAGAAATTAAGATGCATATTGCATTCAAAATGTATCATGAATGTAACATTTCATGTCTGTTTCATGTGTTATCAGCGTGTCCCCATTGAGTTACAGGAAAATCCAAAGTTAGTCAATTAAAAACTGAAAATAAACTTCAGATGGCCCTGAGTTGTGCTGCATCCAGCTGACATCTCAGGCTGATCACATGATCTGCCATGTGACATCATCATGCAGTAGTGAATGAAAACATCTGCTGAATGTAATACACTTAAAAACTGTACTGCTTTTGTCCCTTCACACGGCCATACAGTACAGAGTACAGAACACAGCATTCAACAGTAGGTTGTTTATTAATGAGGAGGCAGTGGTCGGGGACATAGAGTTTGGCTGGGAGCTCTGGGTGGACATGAATCAGCCCTTCTGGACCTGGTACTATGCAGTAGAAAAGTGCCATAGATGGTAGGGAGGACACAGGGAGATGGAGGGTCTATGCTATAAGAGAAATAGAAAAAGGATAGGTTTAAATCCAGTCTGTGTTTGGTAGGTGTGTGGAGCAACAGGCCTGGTGTTTCATTTGAACATTTGAAAGAAGTCCATTATGATAGGATTGTGTTTGTGTATGTGATTCAGAAGTCTAAAATAATCAGCTGTCTGTAATGAGGCCATGTCCGGCCATAACGTAACATTTTCTGTCTTGAGTTTCACCCCGTGCTCCTCGAGGTTCCCGAGTCATCCCAGAGGGGCTTAGGGCTCTGTCTCACAGAGAGAAACCTGGCTGGAACTTCTGTCTGTCCACTAACCTTCTATCCATGACAACCCGATGTCGAGCAGTTATGTAACCGCCTGTACACGCGTGTCAGTGGGGTCTTTGTTACAGCCAGCTCCAGGTTGTAGTGCGATTATCCGGTCGCACGATGCTCTCTCCTCCTGAGGCTGAAATTATGACTTCCATGGTTCCCAACGCATAAACGGAAGTGACTTGTTTGGGAGAAACCCATGAAAGGAGGAGTCATGTGACCATTGACCATTGAGATCATTGTTTCATTAAAAAAAAGTCCAATAAAATATAGGGCAATGGGTTGCACAACACGCTGACATCAGTCTGGAAGGATGGCTTATTCAATTGTGCTGTAACCATTCTCTTATGAAAGGTGCATTCACTACTGTTATGTGTATTCACTACTGCAAGAAAGTTATAAAGCTGTGTTAACTAGTATTATAAAGCTGTGTTCACTAGTGTTATAAAGATGTGTTCACTATTTTTATAACAGTGTACTTTCAATACTGTTATTAATGTGCATTCAGTACTATTAAAAAGGCTCCTATTCACTGCTGTCATTAAGGTGTGTTCTATCTCTTATGCGAGATACATTATGAAGGTATTCACTAGTGTTGAAAAGATGTGTTTGCTAGTATTGTAAAGGTGTGTTAACTTGTGAACGGTGTATTCGCTGGTGTTTATCTTATGAAAGCCCATGCAAATATAAAGGCTCATGCAATCGGCATTCAGTGGCGTTGTATCCGTGTTTTGCTCAGTAGCATTCATTCATTTGTGTTCCTACAAAGGCTATTATATGAAAGGTCTATTATGACAGATGCCAGATGCCAATTTGTTTATATGCCGATTGATTTAGATTTATCATGCCTTCTGCTCTTTTTGCTGTAAATACTGTAAATATTGTGTTATACATATATATTCTGATCCTGCAATTTGTGTTATTTGTATTGTATTGTTCTTTTGCACATTCCCCTGGGCATCGCCACTTTTTCATTTCACTGCACATCCTGTATGTGTATGTGGCAATTCAACTTCTGGAATCTTGAATCTAGATCTTACGCTGAAACAGGGTCTTTGCTGGGGTCTGCACTCGCAGGCAGCTGAATGCCGAATCTGATTTTATGCATGTGCATACTTTGGCTGTTCAGACTTCAATGGGTTATCAGGGGGTTATATTGATTAATCAGTCATCTTTTAATATTTTCATTCATTTCATTTTCATGAAATGAATGAAATTTCATTTTCATTTGTTTTTCAGATTTCCATACCTTGTATTATCTGCACCAATACACCACAACTTCCTTGTATGTGAAAGGGTACTTAATTACTTTACTGCAATACAACAACTCCTTCTGATTATGATCTGCTGTGTCCGCTATGTCCTGGGTTCTGTGTCCCAGGTACCACCTCCTTAGATCAAGAGCGCTGTGGGTTTTAAGCAGTGTGAACCCAGACAGGATGTCCTCTCACCATAATCATCCCACATCTCTGTTGAGTCCCTGCTGCAGTGTGTCGTTTGTGGCTCTGAGGTCATATTCAGACAGTTAAATCCAGCCAAAGGAACAAAGGTGTGAGACAAACACAGGTGCTCATCTGCACCTGTGAAACAGTGCTGGTGAGCA
This sequence comes from Malacocephalus occidentalis, assembly GCA_900312585.1. Lineage (NCBI taxonomy): Eukaryota > Metazoa > Chordata > Actinopteri > Gadiformes > Macrouridae > Malacocephalus > Malacocephalus occidentalis. Next base: position 9,403 of record OMOU01065270.1, on the reverse strand, counting down.
AGGTAGTGGGTGAAGTGTGTGGATGTCTATTCTTACATAACACGGTGGGAAGTGAAAATAGGTACCGCTTATGAGGCTTTCATTCATTTTGTGTTGTTATGTTCAGTGTAATTATGGCTATTCTCATGGCTATAATCTTTTTTTTTGCATTCAAAATAGGGAAATGTCACATTTGGGCCTCAAGTTCTGAGTAGATGCATTAACTTGCCGTCAGTTCTTGGTTAAGCTTCCCCTTCAAAGAGACGACCCGGTTTAGTTGAGTTAATTGTTGAACGTTTCTTTCATATATTCTGTGTTTGTAGCACGGCGGGGGAGTATCGAGAGGAAGCAGTGCAGAGCCTCGACCAGAAAGAGAGAAAAGAAATCGCTGCGTGGTCCTTTCCATTCGCGCCCTAGAATACTGACCCACATATTTCCTCCTCACGAGCGGCCGTCAGTAATTATAGCACAGGCTACACACAATCAAACTCTCTTTCACTTCAACACACTACGGCTCATCCAGGAGCGTGTTTTAATCTGTGGAATGGGGTTTGCTTTGGTTTGCTTTGTTTATGAAAGGTGCATTGAATTGTTATGAACGATATTTTCACAATTGTTTGAAGGTGTGTTCACGAGTGTTCTGAAAGTACAATCGATAGTTCATGGTTTATGTCTGTGGATATGTAAAATTAGTTTTAAATTAACTGTGATTTGTCAAATGTGTTTGTGACCTGTAGGCCCAGAATTACACATTTAGAGTGAGATGACATTAACTGTGGGATGAAAAGCAGGTTAAGTTCCTCATAGCCTAGTAACCATAATGGCTACAGCCGAGTCTTTTGTTCTGCTGGATCTCTAGGTTTTATCTTGAGGCTGGATCTCTAGATTTTATCTTGAGGCTGGATCTCTCGGTTTTATCTTGAGGCTGTACCTCAACGTTCTACCTTGCGGCTGTAACTAAAGGTTGTATCTTGAGGCTGTAACTAAAGATTGTATCTTGAGGGTGTAACTAAAGATTGTATCTTGAGGGTGTAACTAAAGATTGTATCTTGAGGGTGTAACTAAAGATTGTATCTTGGGGGTGTATCTGAAGGTTTTGTTTTGAGGCTAATCTTGAGGATCTCTGGGATTGTGTTAGCTTCTTGGTACCACCCACAAACAGTGGGTAGTAATTGCTCAGCTGTGGGCTCCTCTATTACGTACAAACACGCTTATGCTCGTATGACGTTAAACATCAATACGAAAACATACAGCATTTGAGTGGTATTTTGCCCGTCTAAACAGAGTTTCCTTTGTCCTGTTACAGAACGATTTAAAGTCAATCCCAGAGCATGTCATCTCTGGTTCAACAAAGGATCAGTTGTTACTGCATGACCTGCAAGCATAACATTCACTTATGTTCACAATGTGTGTGTGTGTGTGTGTGTGTGGTAGTAGTAATTTAGCAGTTTGGAAGAAACGTGTGTGTGAGAAGACAACCACATCTCCACCACAGAGCGTTGTCATGGAAACAGCACGGCAACGCAGTGTAATTAATGACATTCATCGCTGTAGCAGAGCAGTGACGTGGTTACAGATAGTGCCGGGCGGGCACATGTCCGCCGCGCAGCTCATGTCACGACCAATCACAGACCTCCAGTCCCACCACTGAGTTGGTATGTTTGTTTTGTTTTGTGTGTGCTTGTCATTTTCATTTTAATGGTCTCTCATAGAGCTGGATGTCGAGAAGACCGACACAAACGTCCTGTCGTGATTCTCCAATATGCTGACCTAGATAAAAGTGAATGTGGTGGCTGGTGAATAATGCAGTCCGATCTGTGGGAGGGCCGAGGCCAGCCATGATTCACACTTGTTGCAGGCTGGCATGGCAACGGTTCGATCCCTGCGACGGCAGCATCATAAGTCAGTCGTCCTGTTCATCTCTCTTCTCTGTGCTATTGGGCTACCAAGGAGGACAGGCTGATTGTGATTGTTGGATTAAATATTCATTCGGTGATACTTGTTCTCGCTTGTTCATCACTTATTTATCTGGGTTAAGTGCGGCAAATTAGACAGAGATGGAGAGTATTACAAAGAGCCCTTTTTTTCCCTATTCTCTGAGAATATGAGAATATAAAACTGTGCCCGTGGCGGTGAGCGGTTGGACTTATTGATTGTGTTTTTCTGGAAAGCTGTGAGAATTGATGTGGGTTGAGGTGAAAGTGAAAGTAAAGCCTGGGCCCGTGAGGGATCTTTCAGCTACAGTCTTTTGTTACCAAGACTCGAATCCGTTCCCCTCTATTCAACAGTCTGTATGAATGAACCTTGGTCTTGTGAATTGGGTTTGCGTTGTTAAGCAAGCATACTTCCGCCGGAAGCGATCAGTCTTTGATAGCTACAGCTGGCTGAGGCTGTCTGTTCTGGATGTCCTGGCTCCCGTCAGAATGATGCTGTAAAGAGACATGTCTCTCTGTTGCCATTGGCCAGCACGACTCATCAGACACATGCTTGGATACAAACATTGATGATTAACAGCTTGAATTGGTTCTCTGGAGATCATTACTGTGGGAATCTGAAATTAAGTCAATTGACACAACCAGACGAGCTCCTTAAAACCAGATAGACCAGGAAATAGTTCAACTGGATGTGAATTGACTAATACACATTTTGCATGCATTGTTGAATATATGAATAATAGGAAATATTACAGTATTGGCTAAGAAGATTAACAAATATATTTTCATTTAATGATGACTTCATAGAAGTCATCATAGAACTTCATAGAACATCTACAACAGTTAATGTCCAGAGGAACAGTTTTTGAATATGCACAAGGCCTGAAGTACTTAAAGTTCTTATATCCTGTGTTTTATGGGAAAATGAATATTTAGGGGAGAACCCTCAACCCACCACACTTCCATACATGGTTCTGTCCATTAGAAACAGAATGTTACTTGTTTCTAAAAGGGGCAACACCTAAGATGAATGAACAAGGGTGTAGGACGTAGTGGCTAAACCCACCCTCGTAACTCCAACCTCCTAAACCCACCCCCTAATCCCACCCATTAACTCCACTCCTCCTAACCCCTCACCACCCCCTAACTCGGGACAGGCTACTACAGCCGTACATGCGGAAGTTCAGAATCGTGCACACCTGCTTTGGGTTGATGCCACCATGACATCCCCCCGCTCTCCGGTAACCGGTATGTGCGGAAAGTGTCTACCAAGAAGTCGATGTCATGAAGCCAGACTCTCGGATGGCGTCCACCCGATGACTGCCTTCCACGTGGTCGGTCCCCGGCGCCCTGGTCACACCCACCACCTGGACGACTGTCACCTCTCCAGCATGCGCCGTATTGTATTTATAGCGCTACCGCACTAACATCAAATCCAGTCGTGGGGCCGTTTTATTAGTTTGTAGTTTACGTTTGTTTGTTGGCAGATTCCGCAAGAGGAAATGTATCTTCCATAGATCGGCCGCATTCATTTGCAGCTTTTAACAGGAAAGAAAGGTCGAAACATCTGAAATAGGCAACATAAAAGTGTAGATTTTTCTAATGTGGGGAGAAGAGTTAAACGTTATTTTTAATCAAACACAATGGCTTAATATAACTCACTTACTTAATATAAACTCCGGTCCCAGTGTGGAGGTTAACGTGCAGCCAGACAACATATATGTCTGTAACGCTGTTCGGATGACCTGCCATTGTTCTAGAAGAGCCATTCATCCGAAGCACAGATGTGTACGATCACCACCATCATACATGCACAACGACACGTTTGCACTAAAACGCACCACGCCGCTTATAAACACGTAAACAGCCGCAGTTTACTATTAATCACCATATATGAGGCCCGTCTGTGAGAAAGGCAGTATATTCTCCCGTCACTAGGTGTGTTTTTTTGCACACAGAGCAGCCCGCTTATGATGATGTCGTGTTGAGCTTCTACTCGGCAGCTGACCTACTTTCTCAGTCCTCCTGCTGAGCACGGGAAGCCCACGCCAAGGAGCGCTCCACTGCGAGGGGAATTGGATTATCATTGTTATTATTATTATAAGTATTATTATTAATATTATTACTATTCATCTTGATAAATCACAAGGGTTGTGTCACTACAGCCTGGGGTGACAGATCTTCGATTAACCTAAAAGCCACACGTTATGCACATGTTAATGCGTCTTTCCGAATCGAGCAGCGCTGCTGTCTGTGGGAAACTACCACCGACATCTGTAGTTTACCATGAGAAGTATCCCCCGAGTGATGTATCGATCGGTGTTTCTTCTGCTCAACAGTTGTTCTCAAGGTAGGTGCGGGTTTTATTTTCCTCACTCGATCAACTGATTTTTCACATGACGGGTTTTCACATGTTTGAAATTACCTTTGGTGAGACCACCCAGTGAATGGTCGGACAGCTCGTCCCTTTGGTGTGAGTGGGCTGTTCACGTAGTAGTAGTCATGTAGTACTTGGTAATGCACTTGATTATCGCATATTACAGCTCTGGTGCTCTCATCCACTGCTGACCTCCTTATACAAGCCAATGGTTCTTCACCTGCTGACTTTCTGGACGTTGTGATTGTAGACATACATTATAGCTGTTCAGACACTAATAGCTATGGATGGGGGGAAAAACCCTTGAGCGGTTTGAGCCGACGATCGGTGAAATAACTAGTGAATTAGTTATTCTAAACGCATTGTGGGAACGGATTATTTATTGTATCTATGTATTGTATGTTTGTATATTTATGTGTTTTTACTGTACCCTGTTAAAGGTACAAATGACAGAGTCCAACAGTGTTTTCTTGAAAGAGTCCCACAGGTTTAGTCACACGTTTGTGTGTGTGTTTGTGTCTGTATGTCTCTTTCTCTCTCTCAGTCATTATTTAGAAAGTATAAATAGGACGTTTTGAGTCACAGAAGAAGAATATGTATAGTCTAGTGAGATAATTGTGTTATTTTCAAACAGCTGTATGAATCAGATTCTTAAATTGTAATGTGTATGTGTGGAGAACATTTAAAGTTGTCTATCATAAAAAGTATAAACAACATTGCTTAGAACATTGAGATAAAAATGTGGATGTATACTATGTCTATGGGGGACTAGATATTGTGAGAGTAGTGACAGTTTATAGATTTTTATACAGATTGTTTTGTACACTAATAATTCTAGATAATTCTATGTGTGTGTATATGGGAGTATGAAGTTTTGAATCATTCCATAAAAGTTTGGATATTAGTGTAGTATATTGTTTCATTGATTGTTCTTGGGGAGTTGAGGAGGGAAGTTTGGGAAGAATAGTAATAAATAATAAAATAATATTGAACCGTTGAATTGTTGACTGAATATCCGGTTTCTGAGGAGCCATAGAGACGAGAATGCTGGCGGGGATATTCATACTTCTAAACTCTGAGTCCAGATGCTCATGACTGACTGGTGTTTCCTGGGGAGTCTGACAGAGATATTGCAGACCGCACAATCCACTACACACACAGACAGACACACACACACACTTGGTGTTTGTTGGGCTGCTGTTGTCCAGCACCTTTTAAACACGGAGCTCATGGGAATTCTATATTTGTACTTATTCTGTAACTGTACTGCAGTTTTATCTCTTTCACAAGACTCAAGACAACCAACCAAGTCTATTCAGGGTTAATTTTATAATACAATTGTATAATACAATATGCTAAACAATGCTAGTGCAAGACATACAAACACGCAAGTTAGTGCTGGGGTTCGGAGAGAGTCGGGGGCTTATGCAGAGTCCAGGTGAACTCTGAACAGGTGGGTCTTGAGTCTCTTGTGGAAGCTGGTGAGTGGCTCTCTTGATGTTAGCCGGGAGCTCATTCCACCACTGCGGTGCCAGAACAGAGAAGAGTTGGGACTTGGCAGATTGATGTTTGTCTGTTCTTAGTGAAGGCGGTACCAGTCGTCCAGCCGAAGTTGTTCAGGCTGGGGCGTGGGGGCTGGCTAATGTTTGATGGTAGGTAGGGGTAGTTCCACTGACAGCCTTGTAGGCCAGTACCAGTGTCTTGAATCTAATGTGAGCGATTACCAGGAGCCAGGGAGCATTTTGGTAAGTTGACCAGGCTCGTTGCTGCGTTCTGGATGCATTGTAAGGGTTTGATTGTGGAGGCAGGGAGTTCAGCCAGGGGAGAGTTGCAATAGTCGAGGCGAATGATGACAATCGCTTGGACCACGATCTGTGCTGTTTCACGTGTGAGGAAGGGCCGGATCCTGCGGATGTTATAGAGAGCAAGTCTCCAACATCAGGCCACAGAGGTGATTTTGGCATTGCAACACAGCTGGTTGTCCCGTACCATACCACGGTTCCGTGCGGTTGGTGAAGGGGAGACTTGGATGTCCTCAATAGTGAAAGTATTCCATCTGAGGGCTTTCTCCTACGTTGATGAGACCAAACAGTTTCATGCATAACATTTCCGTTTCCCTGTCACTCTTTAGGTCATGTGTAATGTAGGGGGGGGGGGGCCCTCTGTGGACCCTTTGCCCCACCGGCTAAGTCCATCCTTGCACAACAAGACATAACATAGAACAATATAACTATAATAATAGAATTATGCTTCTATGATTTTATCCAGTAGCCAACATTATTAAAATATAATTTTTGGAGTATTATTTGTAAAGGACTGCAGTAGTATTTAGATTCTTGGAACCATTTAGTCATCCTACACAGCCAGAGCTTGGCTGCTGCTGTTGGTTTCCTGTTGGGAGAGAATGTTGTAAATATGTCACCTCTACTTATGTTTTCCCTTATTTATGTTTGCATGTTCTAAAATACATTGGCCTATATCCATACTGTTCTCAGCACAAATACAAAGTACAGATGTAGAGATGTAGAATCTCACTTATATAAATACAGTTTCAAAATGTACAGTATAGATGCAGTAAAGAAATTAATATAGGCCTATGGAGTTATAGATACAGTTTAGGCTGTATATGTTCTCTATATATAGAGATATACTGTAGATACAGTATATAGTTATAGCATAGAGAAATGCAAAGAGATACAGATGTAGAGATGCAGTCTAGATATACAAATGTAGAGATACAGTCTAGATATACAAATGTAGAGATACAGGGTGATATGCTGATATAGAGATACACATAAAGAGATATAACGATGTAGAGATATACAGTAGGCCTAATATATAAAGAACTGGCTAACTGGCGCGGAACTGGCTGTTTGGGGTGAGGAGATAAGAAGCTGAACGAAAGGTGTTGTGTTAAATATCTTGTCCAGTATTGGACCTCTGTGGAGGGGATGTTCTGCAATATGGAGACAGCGCGGGCTCAGACCCATGTCAGCTGATTGGTTGGTATCAAGATGTGTCTAAGTAGTTACTTATCGTAACTTCCGAGTAGTTTCTACATTTATAAAGTTCGACATTCTTGGCAAAGCAGTCTGACACAAGTGACAACCTTTACTGCCTCTGAGCTGTTTCACTTTTGAACATCTTGAGGCTTTATTGTGAACGCAGGAGCTCTCCAGCAGAGCTCAACCTTTCAGGAAGAAACAGGATTACGTTGCAAAAGTTTAACCAAAACACTTGAGGAACTAATGGGGACGGGCGGTGGCAAAACACCAGGTTACTTATTGGCACTTTATCTTCTCTGAGACACATTAACGTGGGCCAACTCTTCTGAACTTGACCATGTCGACACACATGAACTTGAACCTGTTTGCTTCCTGCGTCCAGAGTTCAGGTAACCGGCGCAGGGCACAGTGGTAACCAGAGTCCGCCATGTGTAAACTTAGAAAGGCGTGGTTGTCCAACCTCAATCCAATCCATCAGTGTCAGAGTGTCAGGTTTAGGCGGCTGGCAGTCGGTTACAAATTGTTCCAATTGTCGAATGAGTCACTGAATGAGTTCCATGATTAAAGACCGCATGAATCTAAATACATTAGATTATACAAACCTGGACGTGTCCCAGTGGTGTCACGTTCTGTGTGCCAGAAACCTTTTGTCCTCATTAATAGCCAATATCAGGTGAATTATGTGCTTATTTACTTATAAGTTTTATATTTTTATTTGGTACAGACGTCAGATGGCCAATGTTCAATGAGTTCAGAGTGAGTTTGGTGTAACCTTGCATTCTCAAACACAAGCTGAGAGGTTTGAGGTTTGGAAATATTTTCTCTGAAGAGATTTGTGTATATGGTTATATATTCAGCCCACATTTCATCTGGCACAAATGTCCATTCAAACATTGGTCTCCAAAGAGTAAACATCTTTCACTTATGTATAACAAAACTTCTTCCCAGGCCATATTTCATTTAGCCTAACCTTCCTAGTATGTCGTATAAAGATTTTATGCACTTTCAATACTTCAATACAAATACCCAAAGGAAAACTGATTATCTGCCTTGCATCTTTGGTTTTGGGATTTTATTCTGAAGAAATAACTGTTATGGGCCGAGAAGAATGTGTTGCCAGACCAAACGCTTGCAGCTTTCATTCAACAGTTACTTGGCTCCTCCTCCTCAGGTCTCCTTCTGTACAGAACAGATCAGCTCTTTGCTGCTTGGCTTCTGTCAAAATGTGTGTCATAAGATCAGTCAAGATGAGAGTCTTCCCTCATCTCTTGTGATGAGGGAAGTGTGTCATTGGTCGGAGATCATCCGTTCTTTTGAAGAGATGTTTAGTGATACACACGTTGAGTTGCTTTATGATGGCAAGATTTCTCCATGCATACTTTGTTAAGACACCGGGGGTATCTGTATATATATATATAAATGTCCAAATTGCATCCTGTATCGGTTCAGTCACACAATGGAGGACCATGCTTTACTGCGAAAGCAATTACCACAACTCGCAAATACAACACAACTTAATCAGGAGGAGGTAAAGCTATAAACCTATAAAAAATATAAGAGTTATGATAACAGATGACACCAAGGAGAGCCAGTAGGCCTCACTATATTTACAACCTCTGACAGACTCCAGCTCATCCAGGCAGCAGATGGTCACAAGCTCCGCCAAGTCCAGTCCCTACAAGCGGCCAGCCTTCAGAGAGATATTATCACGCATAATTATTATTATTATACTTCTGTTGAATAACAGGTATGCCCTGAGTCTGTGTGTGTGTCTGAGAGATCTGCCACTTTACTTTGTTAGTGGCTTCTCAGCCAGAAGGAAATGAAACTTTCCTCTTCTGTACACCGCACCTTTGTGCGGTGTACAGAAGAAGAAAGAAAGAAAATGAATAGCAAATCATATCTTTTATTGCTCCGGAACACCAGGGCCGCTGACTGGAACAGGATTATGGTGGAGTGTGTTATTGCTTTGGGTTTATTCAGTGATTAACAACCACCACAGTTGTTATCAGAGAAATGGGTGGCATTTGATTGAGGTCAAGTGCAAATTTGTTTCCTGGCCTTTAATTGCATTCAGGACATTTTTATTGGGGAAGTCTCATTAAGGT
>OMOU01065267.1:0-12794 GCA_900312585.1 Malacocephalus occidentalis | reverse complement strand
CCCTGGGAGACAGCGCTGCACTGTCTGCCCCCACTCTGGTTCTACCTCTCTCCAACTCTCTCCATCTCTCTCCATCTCTCTCAGCTTACATGATGTACATGCGTGGTATTATGAACCAGATATGTGCTGTTATTCCATCAGTTCATAGAGAAAGAGTGAAAATATACAAAGACACATCCTGGGATGAATCAATGTCTTTCATAATGGTCAATGTCATCGACATTGTTTTTTTTAAGCCGATAACAAAAGGCAACAACCAAAATTGTTCAACATAAGATGACTCCTGCTGCAAACAGCGCTTTCCCTATAACAAGGCTATTACCTAACACGCACACACTTAATTACGCGGCCGACGCGGTGCATCACCAAGGTGTCAACGCTTGAAGCGCTTCTCGGAGGGTGACGCTACACCTGGATTCTCGTGATGACACTCCACGATACTAACGAGCACTCGTCACTGTCCAAAGATGTGCGTATACTTCCACACAGTTCAAATATGTACTCGTGTACTGTGGGCTACCAGTACGTACTCATGCACCGGATGCAGCAGCGCGCCGCGGGAGAGTTTCTCGTGGACGCGTGAATGTCAACGCATGACGTTGTGATGATGGATGAACTTCTTGCATGGCAGTTTGGAAAAGCAAGAGGAGGGGGTCGTAGGGGGTCGTCTGGGTCTAGGTAGGCGGGTGACTTTCGCTATCCGCTTACTCCTTACCTTTACACATATGCCCGAGTCACGACCTGATTCCTGCAGAAGCAAAGAAAAACCCCTGATATGAATAAGAATGGAACTCTTTCTTTTCCACAACGTGCCTATTGTGGCCACTGTGGCGTTCCTTTTGCGGCTTCAAATCCCAACTTGTGCCTCATATGCAAGTTGTGAACTTCACCAGCATCACCGCAATATAAAGACCACGGTCAGGCTCCGAGTGGCACAACCACAACAACACGGCAACGCATAACTATGAGCAAGTTTTGCATCGGCCTGCTGAGCAGCGCAAATATCGCAAGAGATCAAGAGGGGGACTGTGGAAATAAAGCACAAAAATGCACGGCTCTTGTGCAGCCTACCATTTTGATCCAGCGTGTCGAGGCTCGCAGGAGTCCCGATATAACTCCCCTTGCGTCTGGTGTCCGTTCGCCATGAAAAGATCGTTGAATTTCACATTTCTTCCGCTTTTTTCTGTCTCTCCCCCCTCCCGTTTACCCTCGATCCTTCCCCCCCTCCCGTGTTACAGTAGCATTCAGACTCAGGCGGACACAAAAATGCAGAGCCTGCTTTTGCAGAAGGAATTGGTGATTGGAGCGCTGGGATCATATGGGCTTTTTTGTCAGAGGATTTTAAAGGGACACGGTACTGGATGCTGTTGTGAGTTGTGAGTGAGACGGGCGGATTTCTTTGTCATGTACTCGGATTTATTTTTTGTTTTCAGCACACTATGACGTCTGGAAAACGCCGGACTCATCAATCTCATGCAAATCGCGGCGCGAGTGGCGCTGGCCGCTGTAACAGCCTACTTGGTGTGACGTCAGACTGACAGACGCTTGTCTTTTTTCTATTTTTTTCTTTGGTTTGTGGGGGGGTCATATCAGTACACTGCAGAGGTCGCTGAGGACCTAATGTTCATAGACTATAGCCCATATATCTACTGATGGTGGCGACTACATACTATTGCAGTACATTGCAAATAGCCATGGTAGACTACATTTGTATTTTTTATACAGCCTACCATTGTATAATATAGGCTAAGCGACAACACAGACACATATTTCAGAATATATTAGTCTACTGCAGCCCGCATATAAGGAATGTGAAATGTGCAACACAACAATACAGATATCACAACTGAAGGGAAAATATCCACACTATTTACAGTCTTTACAGCAGAAGGAGCAGCTTTTTTTAATGAGAAATATGAGCAAAAGGGCAAATAAACAGCAAGCAACTAGGCAAATAAGCAGCAATAGGCAAGTAGACATATCAACAACAAGGCAATATAAAAACATGTAGTATCAAGTTATGTGCATGGGAGTGGGCAGTGGGGGGCGGGGGGCTAGTGAGGTCAGAGTTCACAGTCCTGATGGCCTGCGGAAAGAAACTCTGGTTTAGTGCATTGCCATCTAAGCCAGGGTAGGCCATGAGTGAACTTATGTTACATTCAGTGGCATCATTGTCCCTGTGCCAAGACTGCCTCTCCAGCATGCCTGCATGACTACCGACCGGGGGACCTCATCTCTGTGGTGATGAAAGGTTTTGAGAGGCTGATCAAGGACTACACCTGCGGCTTCTTAACTCCCTCCATGGAGCCGCTGCAGTTTGCCTACGGGCCAAATAGATCCACCGACGATGCCGTCTCCCAGGTACTGCACAGCTCCCTCGCTCATCTTGACAGATGGAAGGGGGCGTGTGTGAACATTTTGATTATGGAGCCGATTGTGGACTTTGGGAGGACACAACAACATCAGAGGACTTACACACCACCGGGGATTAATGGGACTGCTGTGAAGAGGGTGAGAAGCTTCAGGTACCTGGGAGTCCACATCACAGAGGATCTGACTTGGACTACACACATTGACACACATTGGGGTGACTAAGACTATGTAAACTGACTGACCAACTTGACAAGACCATGACACAGACTGAATGAGCCAGCCGTGGCCTTGGGGGAGAAGGGAGTGTTGATGATGCTGATTACTCAAAAATAATGATGTTTGCCAACACACCATTTCCAAAAACAAGCCAATAATAACTTCCCTTATGTTGTTTATGCTGCTGCTGTGGTCTATTTGGCCAAAAGGATTAGAGCTGGACAAATAACAGCTTCTGCAGCAAGCGTGTTCTAATATCTTTGGCCACATGAAGTTAGAAGTAACGTGTTAAATACTATTGTGGAGAACGTTTGCAATTGTACTCAATTAATATTGAAATAGACAACGTGCTTTGATCTCACATCATCTCTCATCAACAGTGTTAAGCAGTTATTTTTTTTTATAAATCTGAGGTATTGAAAAATTACCATGAGGGTTTAGGCAACATTACAGTGGTGTTTTGTTTTTTGCTCTTACTTATTTTATTTTATCACCAGCCACCAATCCTAACACTTACTGAAGTTGTGTGTTATACAAAGAGCACAGAGCACAATTGATAATGACATTAATAATGCATTATGCATGCTTGAAATATTTTGTATAGTTAGTAGTATAAAAACGGATTGCATAAAAAAATAATCACATTGTTTGATGAAGAATTTGATTATTATTATTATTATGAAGCAGCAAATATTATCACACAGCCCAATTCTGCAGAGAAATCTCTTAGTCTTGTAACAATTAATGTATCTGGAGCCAACAGCCATACATGTACGCTGGCTTAACCACAGATATAAATAAAGAGAGCACAAGCTTCCAATAAGAGGGAGGCACGTTGCCAAAACATAAAAGCAGACGGAAAACAATGAAGTATTCCTGGTATTGTGGAAGCAGCCTGGGGGAAAGATGAAGAAAGTGTGCTTTGAGGGCATGCAAATATTGGCAAGGAAGGAACCTAATTTTCAATTAGTTCAGAGTACGATTAATAATTTACCCCATTTGTCTCCCTCACCACTCGTGGTGATGGAGTGCTTGGCTTTGGGGAGAATTAGGCTGCTACATTATTGTGATTTTCCTAATTGCATTATATATAGCCAAGACAATGAATAGGGCTCCTTCAATTAAAACATGCATTCATTTAGTTTGACAAGCCACACCCGGGAGGGTGCGTAGTTAACTAATGCATAAAATATGCCTTAATTTTATTGTAATTCAGCTCATTAATAATTTTTAAATATCCAAATATATGTTGCATCAAATGTCATGAGTGTACTGTTGTTCTAGGAGACAAAATGCAGCATTATCAGCCTACACTGGAGATATGCGTTTCTCCGACAAATCACACAGAACAGCAAGTATCCAAGGTTGTGACCGTTTATTTTGTCTACACGTTTAGAAAATCCATTTCTAATTAAAGATGGCCTATTTAGAACCAGGTTACATTCATAAACCAAGATGAAACAATCAAAACCTGCTTGCCTGTTGAAAATGTTCAGTTATGATGACTTTTATTAATGCAAACAAAAGTATTTCAAATCAGTAAAAACTTTGCTGGGGAAATCAACCCAATGCAGGCTGTTTAAGGCATTTATCATCAACACTTTTCACCATGTTGTGGTCAAAAGAAAAACTAAACCGAGCAATAGAACCAATGGAACAATTGCTTCTTAAAACCTCAGAGTAAAAGGTATATATATATCGTCCTGTCAACGATTATTAAACATTTGGTTATTTACATTTTAAAAAATAGCACAAATATTTACTAACATTTACAATATACTTGCAGTATACTTGCTGTGCTCATAGCTAAAACACAAGTAGTCATTTTAAACCATGGACAGAGCCATCGCCAGATGTAAACCAATAGAGATACAGTGTATGCTCACACATAAACTAGTCTCCCGCCAACTGACTTGAGAACAAAAAAACCCCAAAAGATTCCATAACATTCCAAGACATTGTAGAGCATTCCTCCCAGGATTTGGTGTCATGTTCTCTGGTGTCCAGAGAGATGATGTGGAGGGGAGGCAGACTGTTGTCTGCCTTTTTGTGTGGAAAGCAGAGCTTCAACTGTACCTGCTGCCCCTGCTGGGAGTCCTGCGCCTGGAGGAACTACGGCTGGACGAGTGATAGGACCTGGAGGGACGGTATGGAAGGAAGAGGACATTCAACCATCGCCACGTCGGGTATCATGTAGAAGTGCAATTTCAGCCTGGCCGCCAGTGGCTCAAAACCCACCATCCCACGACCCCCAGCCTCGAGAAAGCCATCCATGCGATTCATTTTAGACTGCATCTTTAAAAAGGCATAAAGTAATACTTTCCACTGTTTCACATTCATGTCCCCACGCAAACAGTTCTCGACTAAAGCAGGGCACCAACACATCCTCTCTGCAGAGTGGAGCGTAATCAGGACCTGATTGTAATTGCGCTGATGAGTGTGATTGGAGTTCCATGCATTAGCAACACCCTGCCGTCGTGCTCTTCGCTCCCTCACACCCCCCACCTTTAAATCACAGGAACCTGGTCCACGTTAGGAAGCCCCTCCCTCCTCCATCACACCAGGAGGAGAGGAGTGGTGGGCCTTACCGCGAGCGGCGCCCTGAGCTCCGGTAGCTGGGGCTCCTCCTCCGGCGCCGGTGCTTGCTGCTGCCGCTGCGGCGGCTGCGGCTCCGCGAGGAGTAGCTGTCGTCCGAGTCCGACCTGCGTTCCCATGACGACAGTTCGTTTTCATGGGATAACACCACGATTGTATTGAACGTCCGTTTTGTTATCCCCCCCCCCACACACACACACCCACCCACCATGTGCCTAGTAATAGTTGTCATTGTAACATATTAGTCTCTTTAATTCTAGCTTGCTAATTCTAATGAGTAATCACTGATGCATTAACGAGTGACTAATTATTATTCTAAGTATTTTAGCCGGCTCATACTCAAGGAACATTTCTAATACACGTTTGGCGAGTAGAACACTTAAATTAATACACTATAGCAGATTGAAGCTCTCAATGAACCATTATCACTCAAAAGTATTTTTTAACTATTGTCATATACTTTCTAACTATAATCTGAAACATTGTCGCGGCTGTTCAAATGACACAGTGCCCTCCTTAAATCATGAACTGACATCAATAGCGCCGCTGTCCCTGGGCAGCGGCTCACCAGAACAACATAATTAAGATGTAAATGGATGTAAATGGTTCACCTGGACCTCCTGGCGTACGACCTGCTCCTGGAGTGGCTCCTGCTGTATGTCCGACTGTTGGGATCACAACCGTGGTTAGATAACAATGTTAATGAAATCCAACAGAACAATCTGTTCTTCCATGCAGCTCAAACATGAACAGGCATCTGAAAACCCAGCAGGGCTAGTGCCGCCAGGATGGTGGTGGTGACACCAATGTAGCACTGTTGATGCTAATCCGGCGCCAAAGCGCACCTGTGACTTCGGTAGTCCCGGTACGTGGTACTGCGACTGTGTGTGCGTCTCCTGCCGCCTCTCCGCCGACTCTGACTCCGACTACTGTGAATACGAAAAAGATTTCATAACATAAACAAGTTGCCATTGGAAATCACTGAAGTAAGAAAGGACCACTGTCAACATGAAAGTCAAGAGGTTTAAGGTATATAGTAAGGTATATAGTATTTTATTCTCAACAGAACACTCTACAAACACCACAGTATCAGGAACATGGTTTAATGAAATCAATCTAGCCCCCGGGCCTATGTCGAACACTCGAGTTTGAATTGAATCCCAGTCACGTCATACCTGGAGGTGTAGCTTGAGCTGCGGGATCGACCTCGAGACCAGCTGTAAGAATGCGAGCGGCCTCTGGAGTGAGACCGGTGGCTGGACACGGAGGCCGACTTCCTGGGCGTGTGAGACTCGCTCCTGGACCCGGCCTGCGAGTCCTCCTCGCTGGAGCTCTCCTGGTTCCTGGGCCTTTGGTTGAGTCGTGCCGTCTTCCGCACCTCGTCGAAAAGGGACCCCGGACGAACCAGACTCTTGCTCTTGATCTCCATTTTGACACCCTGGGACCTGGGTGTGGTCTGGTACTCCGCTGGTCGGCTGTTCTTTGCGGTGACGGGTAGAAGATTCGCCATCGCAGATGCGGCCGTTCCTTTCAACGGCTTCCATTTTAGATCCAGAATAGTTCCAAATGCTGCGGCGGTAAAGGGCGCAGGTGGTTGCACTTTGTTATGAAGCTTAGAGGAAAGGTGGTCGTCATTGGTTGTCTCACTCAATGGGTTGCTGGTAGTTTTGAGGGTTGATTCAGGGGTTTTGTTTAACAGAGGCTCTATTATGGTCTCAGTGTTGTGTTCCGGAGTACAGATTTCCATATCCTCCGCTGACGAAGTCTGATCCTGGGTGTTCCCATCGGAGGATGGATGATCCAACAGTTTCTCTTTGGGGTGATTCTCATGGATGGAGCCTTTTGGTCTTAGATGTCCCTGTTCTTCTCTACGGAAAGATTGAGCTTGCGTTGAACCATTATTACCAGAAGCAGGAATATTGTTGTCCTTTTTGTGCACATGGTCTGCATCGCTTACAAGTATTTTAGTGCTTGCTGCTCCAGATATATTTTGCTTCTCTGCGCGTTTTTCTTTCTGCGATTCAACCTCATCATCCTCTTCTCCAAATTCTAGAGGTGGCTGCCAGTGGAAGGTCTCCTTCAACTTGTGCCGTTTCCTTTTGGATCTCTTTGCCTTGTCCTTGGAGCGTCCAGAGCCAGATTTATTCTCACCTCTCCTTTTGCGTTTATGCTTTCGTTTTGACTTCTTGCTCTTGTGCTTCTCTAGTTCGGTTACCTTTTTCGGACTCCCGGGAAGTGTCTTGGAACCAACCTCTCGTTCGGATTCTGAGCTGGCCTCCCCTTCCTCCTTTTCAGAGGCTGTAGTTTTAGCTAGGGGTTGTTCCGAATCACTTTCGGAATCCCACCCAGCCAGAACAGATAGCTTCCTCTGAAGGTCTTCATTGGCCTGAACTTCTGGGTTTAGTTTTTGGGATGCAACAGAATCGTTTGCTTGGTCAACCCTGTCTTCATCTCCGCTATCCCATTCGGACCTGCTGTTGGGGTTGGACATTGAATTGTTATGTTTTTTCTTGGGATCTTGAGAGTGGATCTCCTTCCCCTTAATAGATGTCCCTCTTTCATTTGCACCATTGACATTGGGGCTGTGCTCACTACCCGTCATGTCACCTGAATGGGGACTTTGCCGACACGAAAGTGAAATGCAGGTATCTAAACTCTTGACTCTCTTCAGAGAGCTGTAATATTGCTTCCACTCTTTTTCCAATGACTTCCTTTTGGATTTACCCTTCTTGCGCAAGTCTTTATCCGAGTCTGATCTGCTGCACAATGAATACTTGCTACCATATGTATGGGGAGACCTAGACCCTGACCTAGAACTACCCCTACTTCTTGAGCGACTGAATGACCGGCTGTACGATCTACCCATTGAAGAGCCACTGGGTGAGCACTGTGTTGGTGGCCGGTGAGTCAAGTCAGTGGGACTATACCCACTCTGGGAATCCTCTTGAATAATCTTTGGGGTAGCTACAGTTTGAACCAATACTGTACCAACTACAGGTTCTTGATCAGAAGAGAACGGTGGGGTGGAGGCTGGCTTTGCTTTAATTTCCTGAATGTTGACATAGGACGGCTTCCAGGGCTTTTGACCAGGTTTCCAGCGAGAGGGAGGAGGACTGTCACTGAGTGGGATTACCGGGACCATTTCAGGTACTGGGACTGTCGAGATTCCAGTAACAGGTAGGATTTTGGGCTCTGGAATTTTTGCTTGCACTTGAGCCAACTCCTGTGTCTTCAATTTGCTCTCATTCCGTTTCCTGGGAGATTTAGATAAAGTCCTCTTTCTCGAGCGTGACACAGACCTGGACCTGTAGCTAGATCTCTCTCTTATCCTGGATCTAGAACGGGACCGGGAATAGGACCGAGACCTTGATCTGGATGGCGACAGAGAACGGCTTCTAGATCTGGACAAGCTTCTTGATCTTGAGTAGGACCTTGACCTTTTATGAGATCTGGAACGACTGGACGCGTAGGATCGGGAATAGGACCGAGAGTTTCTGGATGACAGAGGCGTTGACCTTTTCCGAGAGAATGTGTGTCCATGACAGGAAACTGACGGAGATCTCCTTAGCTTGGACTGTCTGGTTGAAGACCCAGACCTTTCACTCCTTGAGTGGTATGATTCTGGATGCTTGCTTTTGGAACTCTTCCTTTTGGCATGCTTTCGCTTCTTGGCTTTCTTCTTGCGCTTGGACTTTTTCTTCTCCTTTTTCGCCGGGAGGTGCAGGCTGGACCTGTCCGAGGCCTGGGTGGGAGAGCCGTCCTGGGAACGGGACCACGCAGAGCCGCTTCTGTCGTCCCATCTGGTTGAAGAACGGTCGTTTAATCTGTTCAGTCAAGAGAAATCAGGAAGGTTCTCATCATAGATAATTGAATTGAGTCAAATATATTGCATCACAACTTAGCTACCGTCATTTCTTTAGCTATTCTGAACAAATATGTTATTGTATTTTCAGTTGTTCAATGCTTAAAATCTTTGTATGTGCTTATAAACGACCGAAATACAAATAGAGTGAATGTTATGTAAAGGTTTGTGATGTTATGGCGGCCAGTCGTACCGGTCCCCTCTGCTCCACCTCTCGGCGCTGGGAGGGTGGTACACCTGGGTTCTCTTCATTTCTTCCTTCCAGTGAGGTGGAGTCTCGCTGCTGCCCCGCTCCTCCACAGAGGCTGAGCGAGACTTGGACCGCGTAGGAGTGTGGTATCTCTAAAGAGGGGAGAGAAAAAATATCTTTTAGTCAATATAACTCGTCAACACGAGTCCTCTCTGACATACACTACTGTGAAACCAAGAGAGGAGACATGCATGGACGATGGACAGCTGATCGTACCATTGTCCCCCTTCCCTTCATCTTGCGTCCAGACTTGGTGACCGTGGGCTTCAGGTCACATGACACTGACGACTCCTCCGGCTCCGTTCTGCAGAAAACACCCAAGCTAGTTAAACTCTACATTAAATGCAATGGAGAATTCAATACTTGCAGATGCAAAAAGGTTAGCCTGGTAGTAAATAGTATAGGAAATAGACTTGCTTGGTATCTGGCTTCTCTTCTTGCGATGGCACATCCCGTCTCAGCAGGAAGCGGTTCTCAGGGACGGGGGGAATCTCCTCAGGCCTCACCACAGGTTTCTCTCTCTTCCCATCATGTTCCTTCCACCCCTCCTCCTCCTCCTCGTCTTCATCATAGCCTCCCTCCTTCAACTCCCCCTCCACAGGACTGTGTGAATAGCAACAGCAGTTACCTTAAGAGTTAACTCAATGGACAGAGGATGGTTTCATTGTTGGCTGGTCAAGGGCTGGATAGTCTCGGCAGGTTTACAGTGTTTGCAGGCATCCTCGAGCAAGAAGTACACCCTCTACCTTCTCATTACCTGCATGTATCCAACAGAATTCACAGGAAGTAGGCATCTGCTTAAAAATATGCTATTGGTAATATTTAAGAAAGGAGAGCAGAAAACAAGAGAGCAACATTTTGAAACTAAACCACGAAAACGTCCCCCTCTGCTCCCTCCCTCACTACATTCCTCTGCCATTGAGAAGTGGTGTATTTAATGCACCTGTGATTGACAGGCAAGCCGGATTCCCCAAACCAATCACAGACAAGATGCCGAGAGTGGTCCAAAATCTCTATTGGTTCGTATGGAGATGGGCGCAGTCAACTCAAAACGGATAAATACTCGCAGTGCATTTCACTCTCTGATTCTTAACAAATCGCACTCAAATGATAGCTCTTAAATCTTACCTACAGCACCTTTGATGATTTTTAATGAAGGTTGGTTAGATGTTTTCCTATGGATGAAAAACACAAGGTGAAGTTACCTGTGATCGGAAAGGGCGACATCAGCATACTTTCGCCTCTTTTTCAACCGCTTGCTTCTGGCATGTCTCTTGCGCTTGCAGTGCGTGTGTTTACCAGCCTCCCCCTCGGACTCCCCACCGGGGGAGGGTGGGGGAGAGGAGGACCCCTGGGAACTCTGTGACAAGTCTGCCGAATGGGAGGCTCGCTTTCTCTTGCCCTCCAGCACTGGAGAGAAGATAAGGGATAAATGTGGCGCACAATGGTGAGAAAACCAAGAATAGATGTTCACTAATCTCGCCCAAAACCCCTAAAAATAGCACAAATGTGTCAGAAGGAGGATGAATAATAGCGGCACGCCTAATAAAAATAAATGCTTTGTACCCAATACAAAAAACACCAACACCACCTAAGCCTCCTTGAAAGGTGAAGACTGTGGTTTAAATGTGGGGAGCATTAAGCTGCCATAACAGAAGCAGCTTTTGTCGGGGCTGGCGAAAGCTGGGCTCTGGGTGCGAACGCATGTGCTGCCAACTCAACTGTACACAGATTGCACCACTGATCCCCTGTTAAACAGAAGATCACGTTACAGGCCCGGCTCTAATGCCAGGGCAGCATCAAAATGCCATCCACTTAGAGTATGTGCACAAAACTAAATGACCCAGTTACAGTGGCGGACAAGTAACCAAGCTTGGGGTTTGTTTTTTAGGCCCACTGAGTACAGCTATTCAAAACACAGTCACTCTTTGTCATTGCGGGATCCCTTCCAGTTTTGGAAAGGATAGTAGTACAGGATAATCTATCATAGGCAAACAAATTCAGCTGGAATACCATTTAATGGGATTCATTTAAAAATGGCTTGTGTTTTTGTTCCACATTAAAAAAAAACAAATTCTCCAAAATGTACCGGATTAATGTTGAATGCTAACTGGAACAATGAAAATGTCATGATAAATCCAGAATATGGCCAACGACGGCAATGATTCCTGCGTCGTCATCCTAGAAATTAACATGCAGGAAGGCATCGTTGAACACCTACCATCATTGGCAGACTTGGTGATGAGTTGCCCACAGTCGACCACCCTGACGTCGGCGTAGGGCCTGCTGGCCGAGTCCGTCTTCAGCCCTTCGATCTTCTTGATCACCTCGAAGCCGGAGATGACGAGCCCAAAGACCACGTGCACTCTGGGGACGGGGGGAGGCGGGTAACTCGTCATCCGACCTGTCGCTGATCTAACCGTTGGTACTATGCGGGGCCAGGAGAGTCTAGTGGCCAGCATGTTTGGACAGTCCTCGCCGAAAAGGTTCTGGGTTCGACCCATAACCTCCACAGCCTACCTGCTATTTACTGACTTGCACCTAAACACTGATTCACTGACAAGTCGCTTTGGAATGTCTGTTAAATGGTTAAAGGTAATATTACATACTACTACTAGTCTTACATGACATATGGAACATGAGTAGAACAAATAAGGACGAGGACTAGCATTACACATTAGTTCCTGGAGACTCAGTGGCTGTTCAATAATCAATCACCAAGTCTATCAGTTCGGCTTACCCGTCGAGGTGAGGTGCCATCTTGGTTGTACTGTATGAAGCCGGCCAGGTGGGGGCCAAACAAGGGTTCATGAAACAAGGAGGTGGAGGGGGGGTGACAAAGGACAAGGACAGAGTAAGTATAAACAAGTTTCCATAGGAAACTTGATTGACAGATGTTGGAAACATACACTTCCTAAAAGAGTCCTTAATGAACCCATTATGATATGGTGAATAGGTACCAAGTAATGATCACATTTTGACTGGACTATGCAAGGTCGGACAACCAAATATACTTCCTGCGTTGCCCTGAAACTCTTCCCCAGTGAACGGACATGGTTACAGTAAAAGCCTGTTGTGCCACAGGCCTAGAAAATGCACTAAAATCACATTTGTCAGTGGCACCCATTAGTGATTTTTGTCTTGTTGTTGTTACAACAGGGTCATTCTACTCCACAAAATTGTTCCCAATACAGACTAGTAATGAATAAATAAAGCCAGTGAGAAACAGAGAGAGAGTAAGACAGAGCGATAGAACGAGAGAGAGAGAATGAGAGACAGAAAGAGCACGTGGGAGAACACAGCCTTGGAGAGAGACACACGTTACCTTGGAAGGGCAGGATGTTAGAGTTTCTGCAAATTTTACACAAAACGGCAAGAAAGAAAATGTAACACATTTGTAGGTGACAATGTGACCATGTTCAGGCCGCCACTGTAAATAGGTATATCTGTTCTTAGTGACCTGGCTGATTCAATGAATAAAATAAATGTTGCTCTGTG